>CAVNYN010209490.1:0-28926 GCA_963692815.1 Nyctanthes arbor-tristis
CAATCCCCACCTTGCCGAAAATAGCCAAAAACATATCTTCTGTTTTTCCCCGGTCTTATGTATAATAATTGAGAAATTACCAAGTGCACTCTGACATTCCCATAATCCACCATAAGAGTGTAACCAATTAGAATTAACAACAAATTTCAAGCATTTCATCGGCCCAATATCGAAATAAACTTGCTGATATTTGTGGTGCAACTCTCTTGTTGGCTTTCGAGAGCTCATCAGCCATCGACATTATTACAACCACACACCCTGCATCACTGCCAACCAATGCCCATGAGTAAATATAACAACTAGAAGTAACATACATCCTTTACCATAGCACCTAGCGACACGCCCCACTTACTTCATAGCACATCACTCTCGACAAAGACAGCCGACCTGTCCGAATTCTTTGAGCCAGTAATCGAATCTGCTCTATTTCTTGGACAATCTCTTCTGACGTGACCGAGTGCTCCACAATTCCAATAAAATACTTTCCTTTTCCTAGAGTTCTTCCTCTTCAAGCTTCCTACTAGAGATGAAATATTACTTCCACTTCTTAACCTTCTTTCTTAAGAGATTAATTTACTCGTGACTTCTGCAAAATTCACTGTTTTTTTCCTACATTAAAATAGGTTTGATGTACTCATAAAACGCCAGAAGAGACCACATGAGCCTTAATGTCTTATCCTCATCTTCAACTTTAACTCCAATACGCTCCAGTTTAGAAACGATGCCATTGAAAACACTGAGATGATCTAAAATTTTCATACCTTTATCTATCGCAAACAATGAAACTGTTCTTTCAGATACAACTAATTTGAGAGGCCATTTGTTTGATACAATTCTTCAAGTTTTTCCCAAAGTTCCTTCGCTGAAGATATTCCATTTGGCTAGATAAAGACGTATCATACTTGCTGCTTTCAAATCCGACTCTTCCCAAGCTCCATCATCATCTCCTACAACAACTTATTTTCCTTTGTTGGAACTCGGGTTCGGCTTTCCCTTTAAAATCTTGTGAAGTACAAACCAAATCAAGACATCTTTGACTTGTACTTGCCACAAGCCAAAATTGATTATACTATCAAATTTCTCCACTTCGTATTTTGTCATACTTTCATGTACTCCACCTCGAACAAAACCTGGCTCTGGTACCACTGTTGGGAATTAAGGTAAATCATGTAACTGGACGGATGATTTTGTCACTCTAGTATTTTTCCTGATAACGGTTGGCTGTGTAGCAGAATTGATGGGAGTGATGAAGAACTAGCAAGAGCTAATGTAGGAACATGACTTGAAAAAGTCCCAATTGTTCTCATATCAGTCAGTTCTTCGCTAGAGGGTAGTATATCAGAATTAAAGATAGGATCAGAGGTATTGTTTGATGGAGGAAAGACACAATGAGGTTCAGATTCAAGAAACCTGTATTGGAATTATGCTGGATATTTGAATCCAGTTCATCAGGGACAAAAATAGGTCTAGGTAATTCATTAGAGGAATCAATGGTAAGTTTAAATGGCATGATATGTTCAAAAAATATTACATCTCTAGAAATTAGCACATTTCTTTTTTGTAAACCATATACTTTGAAACCCTTTTGGCCAGAACAATAGCCTAAGAAAACACACTTTATGCTTGTAGGAGCAAAGTTGTCCTTGTGAGGTTTGTTCTCAGTAATGTAACAAAGGCTACTAAAGAGTCTCAACTTTTCATAACTTGGTGGTTTGTTGTACAAAATTTCATGAGGTGTTAGTCAATTCAAAAGTTTAGTTGGCAATCTATTAACAAGATAAGTAGCTAAAAGAATAGCTTCTCTCCATAAATTTTTTTTGGAACCGTTGATTCAAACATCAAAGCCATAGACAATTGGAGCAAGTGTTTGTGTTTCCTCTCCACCACTCCATTTTGTTTGGGGTCTGAAAGGACATTTTTTTTTATGTAAAATTCCTTTATCAGCCAAAAATTTTTGAAAATGAGAACTAATGAATTCTAAACCATTGTTTGTCCTTACACACTTAATGGTCCTGTCAAACAAAGTTATTTACCAGAATATAGAAAGTTGAAAAAGTAGATAATACCTGAGTTTTTTCTTTCAACAAAAAAGTCCATGTATTTCTACGAATATCATCGACTGTTTTCAAGAAATAATAAGCACCATTTAAAGATGATTGTCTATAAGGAACCCACAAATCCATATGAATCAAATCAAGAACATTATGTGTTGGAATAGAACTTTTAACAAAAGACAGCCAATGCTATTTTAAAAACATACAAATATCACAAGGATCAATACATTCTTTATTACAAGAAGGTACCATGTCGAGACGCTGTAATACAGCCTTTGAAACATGCCTTAATCTCTTATGCCAAAGGTTAACAACATTCTTGGCTTTATTACAAGAAACATGAGATTGAAGAACATGCAATCACAAGCTGGATTTACAGAGGGTTGATTTATATTTTTGTAGTGTGGATTCTGAAAATAGGTCTTTGTCCAAGATGTAAAGATTTCTGATTGATCTTCCAACAGCTAGGACACTGTCAGTCAGATGTTCCTGCAGCAAGCAATAGTCATCAAAGAAAATAGACCTAACATTAGAGGTTTGGGCTAATTTGTTGACAGGTAATAGATTAAATCTAAAATAGGAAACATGTGAGGGGTTTAAATAAATACAACACATTAGCATCCAATATTGCTTAAATCACCTGAGTATTGAGATATTGCAAAAATCAGAGGATTCACTATATAAATTACATAAATATTATTAGTAATATATACCAATTAATTAATTAATTATCTATAAAAAATTAATTAATTAATAGAATGAAATGGTAATATATATAGATGTATATGTGTACATATATAGCCAAATTCTTAATCATACAAAATGAATACCCCAATCCCATATCCTGACATTTCAAATTTCCTCTTATATGTATATAAATAGATGCACACACATATATTCATACCTACTTGATTGTGGAGCGCGAAGAAAGAATGTTGGTGTTGCATATTGATTGGGAACCAAAATTTCTAATTCCTCATGTCGCTTCAACAAGGGTGACCAAATAGATTATTTCTTTTCCATTCAATTTCTTTATATAGTTCATTTGTTGACTGTCTTTCTCATACTGCTGTTTTCATCTCTATTTTTATTAGAAAATTGAAAGTCTAATGTTTGTTGTAGTGAACAATACCAAAGTTTGTGCACTAAATTATTGATTTTGGATGTTATTCTTGAGGCCATTCAAGTACGAGCAATTGAATGTTTGTGTGAGACAAAATAGGACACAAGTGATATATCAACACCCTAACCCCCTTTTTGTGTATATATGATGAAATAGGAGATGGTAACTCGTGAATGTGATGAGACTCTTTTCTGCTACAATGTTACTTCTTCATCATCATAGAACCCCCACCAGCAAACCTATTAGGAAAAAGAAAAAGAAAAAGAAAATAGTAATTGTGACCACAAGTGTATGCAATAAAACTTTTGCGTTGCTTACTACAAGATTGATATTTGTGCAATTATATTAATACCATGAATTTTTATTTCCACAAGATAGACTACGGTTAAAAGACATTTCTGATTAGCACACCACTATCCATTTACATATATACCCATAAAATATATATTTATCTAAATCAAAAGTACTCTAAGCAGATTTTCCTTCTCAAATCGCATACGTTATGGCTGATGTGATATTTTTTTATCCGATCTTTATTTTTTTTCTATTTTGAAATGACTAATTTGAGCAATTTGACCCCGACTTTTTATATTATTATGCAATCTAACTCTAACACTTTAAACTAGACATTTTTAACCTCACATCTCATCTTTTTTTTTATGTAATCTAGCATTTTTTATTTAAAAAGACAATAATCTATATCTATATCTATATATATCTAAATCAAGAGTAGTTTAAACAAGTTTTCCCGTCTAAATAGATGCTGTCAGGGCTGACGTCATATTTTATTTTTTATTGTTTTATTTTATTCTTTTCTTGCTAATTTGCGCAATTATGGCCTTGACATTTCATTATATTGTGCATTTTAATCATAACCTTTAAAACTTGACAATTTCAACCGCAAATATGATATTTTTACGCTATCTAACATTTTTTTACTTAAAATGATAACAACAATCTCAAATTATTATTAACTTAAAATCTATATCTAATCAAGAGTAGTCTAAACAAATTTTCCCGCCTAAATTGTTGATGTCAGGGCTGACGTCATATTTTATTTTTTATTGTTTTATCTATTTCTTTTCTTGCTAATTTGCCTAATTATAATCCTGACATTTCATCATATTGTACATTTTAATCCCAACCTTTAAAACTTGACAATTTCAACCTCAAATCTCATATTTTTACGCGATCTAACATTTTTTACTTAAAAAGACAATAACAATCTCCAACTCTCATTAACTTAAAATCTATATCTATATTATGTTATATTATCTATATCTATATTTCTAGATCAAGAGTAGTCTAAACAAGTTTTCTAGCCTAAATCACTGATGTTATGACTGGCGTCATATTTTATTTTTTATTGTTTTATTTTATTCTTTTCTGACTAATATACACAATTTTAACCCTGACATTTTATCATATTGTGCAATTTAATCATAACATTTCAAACATAACAATTTCAACAGCAATGTCATGGTTGACATCATATTTTATTTTTTTATTGTTTTATTTTATTCTTTTTTGGCTAATTTGCGCAATTTTAACCCGGACATTTCATCATATTATGCAATTTAATCATAATATTTCAAACTTGACAATTTCAACATCAAATCTCACATTTTTACGTGATCTAATATTTTTACTTAAAAAGACAATAATACCCTCTAATTCTCATTAACTTAAAATGAATATCTATATTATGTTATATTATATATTAATCTAAATCAAGTGTAGTTTCTGCATTATTTCCCGTATTTGACTGATGCTGTAAGCTAAATGATAACATCATGTTTTACCTATTTTCCCATGTTTTCCCCAATCATGGAATTTAAAATTTCATTTCCCATTTCCCAAAAAGACTCATAAATATTGAATTTTTTTCCATGAGTTTTATATTTTCCATGGAAAATAAATGCAATCAAACATGCTATAAACTTGCAGAAAATACATGTAATGAGAAAGGTTAAGTGGCTTATATTTCTTTGCAAGGAGAAGAGCTCGCAGAAATGTCGTCAACGGTGATTGGTCTAGAGTTAAACACTTGACAAGTTTGTACTTGCACTATAACTTTAGAAAGCTATTGTGAACTTAGTTCGCCTTAGTTATTTTTACTTGAATGTTAATAATATTTTTAGGGATATTTTGACATCATTCTCATTGGAATCACCCAAAGCTTACAGGGGTTAGTTTTTTTTTTCTTTTTTTTTCCTTAAAAATTTTTAACGTTTAGCATAATGTGTCGGAAATTGGGAACTTAAGAAGTTTCTATTTGGATTTGTTTGTCAAAAAATTGACCTCTAATAAATTTCTCACAACTATTTATTCTTCTTTCAGACTAATTCCCTTTTTCATAAGTTTGAGTCTTAAATTAATATAAGATAGAAATTTCTAGAATTTCAAAGATATTTAGAATGTAAAGAGTCAATTCATAGTTCAAGCATGGTATTTGACTGATATAACATTAAAGATGGGGTGCTATGTTTAATAAATAAAGACTTATACCCACGCTATGCAAGTTGATTGGTCACTTTGAATGTAAGAAAAGATTTCTATTAATGAGTTTATTGGTCTAATTATTTCCGTTGATGTATATTCATCTTTTATATTTTCAACTAATGTGCAAATATTTCTCATTCATTTTTCAAATTCTTATTGGTATATTTTTTTAACGCTATTCATCTTTTATATTTTCAACTAATGTATAAATGTTTCCCATTCATTTTTCAAATCATTATTGTTATATTTTTAAAGTTGTTCTTCCCGTGCATCGCATGTGTGTTAAACTAGTTTTAATATATAGATAGATAGATTATTATCATCAGCACCACCACCACCGCCACCAAATTGTCATTTTGTTCATATAATTTGTACTTTTACCCATGAAAATTAATGATACATAGCTTGTTAATATATATATATATATTCATTTACCAAAAAAATACGAATACCGAATTAAGTTGTGCTACAGGAACAAAAAGAGATACAAAAACTTAAAACAAAACTGACACATAGCAACATCCTCGATCTTTTTTCAACACATCACATAAATTTTTTATCAATCTCAATTACATGAACCACTTGTTATTTTTGTTACCCTCTTTGTCTTTTTTTGTCCATTTAGAATTATTCTACCGAATTTGGCCCCAACAGATTTTACATTCTGACGCTATCAAAATAAAGACCAAAAAAAAAAAAAGAAAAAAAAGGAAGAAGATTACTAATCTACAATACAAGCTTATAACAAAAACAATTTGTTTGAAATTGATTGAGTAATATGTGCACGAATATCATCATGGAAAAAAATTATATAGAAGAAATGGCAATAAAGTATTATATTCCTTAACATTGACAATAAACTGCTGGTAATAGAAAATCAGAAAAAAGGGTAAAATTCGAGAATAAGGGAAAAAAGTGCAACTTACTACATAACTTATAGTTACCTAGCCAAGTACAATGTCAAAAAATGTATTTAAAAAAAAAAAAGTGCTGCTATTTTTTAAATTATAAAATAGTTGAATATTTAAGAAAATATGGAATTCCAATTCTTTGGAATACCAATTACCTAGGCCCTCTCCTTATTTTCCTAGAAAATAGAGTCACGTAACAAAAAGTGGGAAAACGTTTTCCATGAAAAAAAATGACAATCAAATCGTATAAAAGTGAGGGTAGAAAGTTAGCATTTTCTATAGAGAACTAAGGCAATCAAACGCACATAAGCTCAAATTTTAACGGTCATTTCTACTCCAAAACAATTGTAACTATCATTTTAATTATAAGGTTTCAATTAGACAGCGCAGTACGTTTATAATAATTTTTTTAATAAAAATTATGTATCTCAAATATATGTGTTGTACCATATAACGTGCAACGTGTTGAGGATTGACTCCTTATTTATGAAATTAAGGAATCTTAATTCATAGAGGAAAAAGTAATTATAATTAGACAATAATCTGGTAATTCTTTTTGTACAAAGAAAGTAATGAGAATCAAATTATGAAACATGAAAAATTCTATATATGAACAGCACAACTAGCAACATGAGTTCATTTTTTTATTATATATATATTATATATATATATATATATATTTTTTTTTTTGCCTTTCAAGAGTAGAGAGATCTAAAAAATAGATACAAGAGCGAGTGTTGCGTACGTTGTTGTTTGACTACTCTAGTTTTGTTAAAAAGAATTGAGAGGGCAACGGAAATATTGTATTGTAATATTTATGTTATCTAATAAAGTTTCTATTTTTCTTTTTTTTTTTTTAATTTTTTTGATCTGTAGAACTTTTCAAGCCAACACAACCTTGTAGCTAGATCCTCTAATAAAGGTTCTCTTTTCGTGGTTGTAGGTGGTTTACTAGTTAAGTTGACTCTGTAGTTTTCTCCCTTTTGTATTCATATTATTTTTTCCACTGCGTGAATTTGGGTGCAAAAAAATTTGTTTTTCTTTTTTTTTTTCCCCCAACACAATGCATGTTTGAGTGATTAGTGTGTTAAGCAAGACCACCAACAGTTTCTACGTACAGCGAATGCAATGTATAATTGCTCTGAAATTAAAGATTGCTTTTTCATTTTTGAAAGCCGAAGATTCTTTCCCATGCTGTTGAGTCAAGCACCCAACTACACGTCTAGTTATGTGATCCAAATTGAAGCCTTCCACCATGATATTTTACACATGCCCCCAAGTCTTTGCCACTTCTAGCAATATATTTCTACTTTGAAAAAGAAACAGATCCATTTAGTGGGAAAAATACCAAGACAAAAAGATAAAGATTTTCTACGGCTTTTTCGGCAATCATTTTCCACGAATAAAATTTAGTTTGAGCTAATAAATAATGAGTACTTCTACAAAACTAGATAATGCTCCTTATAACCCTGATGTGGCAATAATCTAACAAAAGTATTCCCTCACCACATCAGAGTAAGACTCCTTTATAAGGAGTTTTATCTATTTTCTTAGAAAATTTCAATAAATCTCTTTTCAAAACCAAAGCTTTATTGTGTATTAGTTTAATAATCAAATCAGCTCTCCTACACTGAGGTGATAGTCATCTTTTACTGTGACTTGTTTTTGGAATCGGTCTCAGCTACTTAATGGCCACACATTCACTTACATCTCCATCAAAAATATCTGTGGAAAATTCTGCTCGAGAAATTTACATTTAAATGGTAGTCAAGGTCCCCACATCCCCAGCTCCCTAGAAAAAGGGCAAAAGTAAAAAATGCAGTCAAGTCTATCTATTGGGACAATATTTCAGCAAAACTGTACTCAAAACTTAACGTAAAATGCTATATAAGTGGTGTTGCTTCGTTGGAATTGCTTACTCATACTAAAATTTTATTGAGAAAAATGATTCCCCAAAAACTTGTACAAAATCTGTACCTTTTAGTTTTCGTGCTCTTACTACTCGTGAGCTTGAGAGCTTATCTTGCAAACTCTTTGAGAGTGAACGATGTTAAAGTGGGGTGCTTGGATAAAGAGAGAGAAGCCCTTCTCAAGTTCAAAGATGAACTAATTGATGAATATGGCATGCTCTCTTCATGGGGAACTAGTGATGATAACAAGGATTGCTGCAAATGGAACGGTGTCCAATGTCACAACCAAACTAATCACGTTATTCTGCTAGATCTTCATGGCAGATTTGACAACTTTGGGTCATACATTCACATTGAAGGTAAAATTAGCCCATGGTTACGTGATTTAGAAAATTTGAGCTATCTTGACCTCAGTTTAAATATGTTTTTGGGTAGTAGAATCCCGGAATTCATCGGCTCCCTCAATAGGTTACAATATCTTGATCTTTCCTATTCCTTTTTTACTGGGGAAGTTCCGCATCATATTGGCAACCTTTCACAATTGCAATTTCTCAGTCTAGCAGGATTACCCTATAACATCACACCAGATAATACTCCTTTAGCCAGCACCCACCTTGATTGGCTTTCTCAGCTTCATTCATTAATCCACCTTGACTTGTCGGGCATGAACCTCAAAGAGGCGACCAATTGGTTACAAGCGATAACTAAACTACCTCAGTTGCAAGTGTTACATTTGGAATCCACTCACTTACCATCTATTATTGTTTCTCCCTCACTCGTAATGAATGACTCTAAATGTCTTTCTGTCATTGATCTCTCAAACAATGATCTCGCGTCTTCTTCAGTATTTCCTTGGTTGTTTAACTTCAGCGATACCCTTACTGATATTTCCCTTGATCAAAACAATTTACAAGGCTCCATCCCTGATGCTATTGGAAATATCAATTTTCTCCAGACTCTTTCTCTGTCTCAGAATAAACTTGAAGGTGGTTTTCCTACATCTTTTTGGAATGTCAGCAGTTTGATATATTTAGATTTGTCATACAACAATCTTAGTGGCGCTTTGACACACAGACTTGGAACCTTTTCCAAACTTGAGACTTTGAGACTTTCTGGGAATCAATTAGAAGGTGTCATCACAGAAGCCGATTTCCTAAATCTCTCCCAGTTACAAGATTTAGGATTGCTCTCCATGCCATGCATCTCTTTCAATTTTAGCTCTAAATGGATTCCTCATTTTCAGCTGACTTCTCTGTTGTTGGGGGGTTTCAAGCTCGGTCCATATTTCCCGGTATGGCTCCGAACACAAAATAAATTAAGGAAGCTTGTCATCTCCAATGCTTCAATTGATGACACTTTCCCATACTGGTTCTGGCATTTATGTCGTCAATTACAGCATTTAGATTTATCACATAACAACATTCATGGTGTCATTCCTGACTTATCTTCAACATTCACTGATTTTCAATTCATCGATCTGAGTTTTAGGGGTTGTTTGATACTCTTTATCATTTCTCTTTATAATCCCACCTACCACTGATTTGACTATTGATTTGACTACTTTTCATCTATAATCACAAATTTCAAACTTACATTAAATCTACACCACTCATTTCACCTCTTTATAATTTCTCTTTATAATTCAATTTGGATAAATAGCTTCAAACAACCCCTTAATAATTTTAACTGTTCATTACCAAATTTACCACCAAGTGCACAAACACTGGTTCTGTCAAACAACAGATTTTGGGGTTCATTAAACATTTATTGCAACAGAACCTTCTGGTTTTTTCTTGACCTCTCTGATAACTTACTTTCAGGAGATCTACCAGATTGCTTGGCTAATTTGGAAAATTTAGAATATCTGAATTTGGCACATAATAATTTTTCTGGGAAGATCCCGTCAATGAGGAAAGTTTCTTCTTTACATTTGCAAAATAATAGTTTAACGGGAGAAATTCCAAGATCTCTGGAGAATTGCACATATTTGCGATTCATTGATCTTTCAGAGAATAAGTTTACTGGCAAAATACCAATGTGGATGGCAGGTAGGTTGCAAATTTTGGTTCTTCTAAATCTACGGTCCAATCAACTTTTTGGTAACATTCCTTCAAATTTATGCCAGTTACCTTCCCTACAAGTCTTGGATCTCTCTTTGAACAGAATTTCTGGTCCTATACCCAATTGTCTAAGCAATTTCACTGCTATGGTTAACTCTGATGTAGAATCATTGGACAGCCTTTTTGATCTTATTTTTGTTTCTGCCGGCTTTGAGAGAGCAAATCTGATGTGGAAAGGAAAAGATTCTGAATACGGAAGTATTCTTAAATTGGTGAAGCTCATTGATCTTTCAAGCAACAACTTAGACGGTGAAATTCCGGATGCATTTACAAGTCTTGTAAGTCTGGTGGGTTTGAATCTTTCAAGAAACAATCTAACTGGACTCATTCCTCCACAGTTTGCACAATTGGCTTCCTTGAATTTTCTTGATTTATCAAGAAACCAACTTTCAGGCGAGATTCCTACTGCATTCTCTCACTTGGATAGGCTCGGCGTGTTAGACTTGTCATATAACAATTTGTCGGGCAAAATTCCATGGATCCATCATTTACAAACCTTCAACAGTTCAATATTTGAGGAAAACCCTGGACTTTGTGGCCCTCCACTTGCAAAAGTTTGCCCGGGCGATGAAATCTCTGAAGATCCAAAGTTCATTGCACCCCAAGATGAAGACAAGGACAAGTTTATCACTGATGGATATTACATAAGTATGGGACTTGGATTCATTTTTGGATTTCTGGGTGTAATTGTGATCTTAGTACTCAATCAGGCATTAAGGTTTGCATTTTTCATGTTGGCAAGTAATATATTAGATTGGATGTATGTAAAGATTGCTATATATAGAAATCGTCTAAGAGATATTTAGAAAACTTAGTGCTTGTTTGTCTTTTAACATGTTGTGATAAGATCTAAAAAGTACTGAATAAGAGAAGTATTCGAAAGCCAGATCGTGAAAGAATTTGGTGCATTTGTCTCTGTTCTTAAGGTACACTGATTTTGCTTGTTAAGAATTACAATTTGCGTTCAGCTTCACGCAAGGTAAAGTGCATTTTTCTGCATACTTGTGTCACGTCCTTGCTGGTTTGATGGTGGATCAGATGGATTACTCTGTTTTGTTTGCCCCCTTTGCAAATACAAATTTGATAAGTGCAATGGATACAGCCTTGCCCTTCTTTTTCTTCTTCTTCGCTGTGGCCTCAATAAATGGAATTCCAGCCTCCTTCTCAATCTCAAATGGCATTAGATCAGTAGAGACATTTGAATCTGCTCCTTCTTGACATGGCACCATTTTGGTAGAATTGGAGGATGACAAACCATTCATATCATCTAAGGCTACATCATTTGTAAACGAAATATACAGACCCTTATTTTTTATATGTTTCAAATTTTTGTTTTCTATATGAGATTATTATTATTATTTGTTTTTAGTCTTCGACCGCAAAATACCATATAATATATGTATTTTTATTATCTTTTGCAATTATTTCTTCGTTCATTTTACGGGCGTATAATAGTAGCTTGATTCCTATTTTAAAATAGCAAGGTCGATGGTGATTATGGAGAAACATAAAGAAAAATCCTAACTTAAAATGGGTCCTATTTGATGTTGGCCTTGGGGCAATGGACTTGCTAATTTTACAGCGAATAGACCGCCAAGGTACCTTTTGCTCCTAGCTCAGTGCTCAAAGGGGGGGGGGGAGGTGGTTACGTTTTCAATGAAAACTCGAAAAATATAAGTAAAATTTTAATCTTTAATCTTTGAGAAACTTTACAAATGGTAAGATTTTAAGTTAGCTAGGTTTATTTTTGTTGACTTTGTTCTGAAGTTCACATTGACTTCTTCAATTAAAGAACCATATATTGAAAAGAACCATATATTGAATATTTTTTTTATTTAAAATAATGCCAATATATCATAAAAACGGAAGAAAAATGTAAAATGAAACGAGGGATTCATTTGCAAACAAAATGATTAAAAAATGGATGGAAAACGAAGCCAACTCTTTTATATGGTTGGGAAATGTTGAAAGGACAAAGCGAGCAATGCTCTTTTTAAGTAACTGATCTCATTCTGTTTTTAAAAATAGCAATATTTACATACATCGAATCTAAAGTATCACTCACCAACGTGAAAAGTGCAATCCTTAATGGTTGATTGAGTATTAGCGTTCCAATTACTCGTAGAAATCCAAAAAAGAATCCAAGTCCCATACTTACGTAATATCCATCTGTGATAAAGCTGTCCTCATCTTCTTGGGTTTCCACTGCAACAAACTTTGGGTCTTGAGAGATTTCGCCACGTGGGCAAACTTTTGCAAGTGGAGGACCACAAAGTCCGGAGTTTCCTGCTGAAGCGTTGAATGTTTGTAAATGATTGATCCTGGGAATTTTGCCCGACAAATCTAATACACCAAGCCCTTCCAAGTGTGAGAGAGCTGCAAGGATCTTGCCCGAAAGTTGGTTTCTTGGTAAACCAAGAAAACTTAAAGAAGTCAATTGTGCAATCTTAGGAGAAAGTGATCCACTTAGATCGTTTCTTGAAAGATTCAAACCCACCAAAACAAGACTTGTAATTGCATCAGGAATTTCACCATTTAAATTGGTGCTTGAAAGATCAATCACTTTCACCAACATGAGACTACTTTTGTGCTCAGAATCTTTTCCTTTCCATGTTGAATTTGCACTCTCATAAACTGAAAAAGCATAAACAAGACGAAAAGGGATTTCCAATACTTCTATATTACGGTAAACCACAGGGGTGAAATTCCCTAAACATATCAGTATCGCACCAGAAATCTTGTTTGGAGAAAGACTTAGTACTTGGATATGCGGATTTTCTATGGTGTCCTAAGCTTGGGTGGAAGATGAGTTGGAAAGCACCTGAGCCCATTCCTCCCACTTCTCCCGCCCCCCCAACCCGAAATTCTGACAACAATTCCACATCTCCACTCCTACAAATTCAAAAGGCCCCACAATTTAAAAAAAAGGGAAAAAATCAACAAAACCTGTTGACGTATCCACTCAAAATATTTTGTTTGGAAACTTAATAAAATTTTATTTAAAAACTCATCAACAAGTTTAATCTATGAATAATTAATTAAATCACTCATGCGTTATACAGGTAGAAAAATTTATTAAAATATATTATTAAACAGTTAAACATAAATTTGTAATATTTACACCCTATAAAAAATTTAAAAATATAAGTGTACATTAATTGAATCAATAAGATCGATAGACTTAGTAATCGTAAAATCTATGATCGTTTAAAAGATAACATATATTTTTACATATAATTCTTCGTGTATATATATACAATAATGGAAAAAACTACCTGTTACACATCCTATTTTAAAAAATCCTAATAAAACTGACAAATTTTAAAAAAATATATAAAAAAATTAAAAAATTCAAATAACATTTTAAATTCACCAATACGCATAATATAGATGGTGAATTGATGAATGAGTAATGCTATTTAGCACTACTGGTGCTTGACACCATATCAATGTGACATTAAATGAAAAGTTAGATTAAGTGGGTCATTTATTTATTCATTTAATTTCGCTTATCATTTAATGCCACATTATATAGTATTAGAAGTTGTTTTTGAATTGATATTTCAAATTTGTTATTTTAATTTATTTGTGAAAAAGATTAACAAACAAAATAAATGGAAAAAATAGTTAAGGTTTAGTTGTTAAACACATTGGTCACAAGTTCAAGTCTTCTCTCAATATTTTCATAAAAAAATTTTTGTTGAAAAGAAAAAGAACAGTTACCGCAAAATTTACCAAATAAAAAGAAGGAAATTGTGGTATAAAAGATACCGAGATTTAAGTGGATTAATTAATATATATATATACAGATTATAGTTGGATAAAAAATAGACAAAAAAGTGATAAAATTGACATGTATCTTACGTGATTAGCATTGATATAAAGGTGATGTGATGTGTTGAAAAAAAGATTGTGTCATGTGTCAGTTTTATTATAATTTTTGTATGTAATTTTATTTAAATAGAACAACTCTTAATTTAATGGTTCGAATAAGTGTCACAATAATTATATACTCACATTTCAATCGCAATAATTAATTTCAAATCCTTTTTTTAATATACACACAAGATAATTAATTTCAAATCATTTTTTTAATATACACACAAAAACTTCGATTTGAAATTGATGATTCTCGTTATTCGAATCTAATTAATGGTCCTAATTTCAGTTCCCACTATCAACACACAAACAATAGGATACAACTGGTTAAATCTATAAATATGCCTCTTTGGATGCAAATAGTGGAAGGAAAAATATAGTCCTACATCATAATGTCAATTATATTTTTCATTTTATACACATGTAATAGAATGTGAAATTGACACATGACTTTGATTCACAAAAATTACATTGCATGTCAATTTCATTAGCATGTAAGATTCAAAATATAATTAGCACTATTATTAAATTCAATTACAATTATATTGTTAGCCAACTGGATGCATATCTTTGTTTTAAAGTTCAAAAGCCAAAAAGACTTGACTTGAGCAGGGTCATTTTCCACAATTGAGTCAAGCACCCAAATCGCAACGGAGTCTTCCACCATGATTTGGCACATACTTCAAAGTCTTTGCCTCTGTAAGCAATCTACTTTGAAAAAGATTAAACAAATAAAAAAAAAATTAACGGAGAAGAAAAGAGAATGGAGATTTGTATAGCATATTTATAGTGCTTCTTACTCGATATATAAATTTGATTTGTTAGATCAAATTATATTTTAAGATAAAATGCATTGCTAACGTTTTTTTAACACTTATGTTCAAGGCTTGATTAATCCTATAAACCCGTAGGTTTGATTCTACTTGATGGCCGATTGTAGATTCCATATCTTGAAAGGTTACCAAGATGCGTAACTTCAAACCTAATTTTATGGACTAGCTATAAGGAAGATAGTATCTACAAATGAAATGAAATTTATTGTACTATTTATATTAAATTTGGAATTAGTGCCCAAACTAATTAGTTTTGGGATTTTCTAAGAAGACAGATATGTCCATGCGGCCACACCATATGGTGTCATACCATATGGCACATATAGTGCTAGAAAATTTTTACAAGCATATCATTGGAAGTATTGAAAAATATTACTTTGCAATTTGTGTGAAGGACTTGAACAAAGACTTCATGAGTAATAATGGTGCCAAAGAAACAAACGGGTTTGTATACTTGATGTCAAATAACCGGTCCTATTTTAAACACGGGAAAGCAAAAGTGAAAACAAACCTAAGATTCGAGGGAAAATATTTGCCAACCCATAGAGAATGATGATGACTGAAATAGCAAATTATAATCATCACTTGAGCTCATAATTTGGTTCTTGTCAAAAGATTAGCTTCCATAATATTGAGTCAAGCAGAGAATTACACGTTTAGTCAAGGGATACTCCAACTTGAAATCTTTAACCATAATTTGAACATGACCAAAGTCTTCACCCACTTAGCTATCTATTTCTTCACATATACTTTTTCTTTCTTCAAATTTGTCATATTGTGAGCTTTTAAATAGAGTCAAAATAGAATTCATGTGATCATCAAACTCCAACAACATCTTCAAATATGGTAAATATTATTGTGCTAATATTAAAGAACCCAGAATTGTTAAGTTGGCCAAGAAAATCCAATCTAGACCAATAACAAGGTTAATTAGTCTAGTTTTGACCTTTTGGGCACTTATCCATTACGTAGCCATCCTTCTTATCATCGCTAGTCCTTGTGAAGTGAGGAAACAAAAATCACCGTCAAGATAATCTTTAAACTCGAGAAGAGCTTCTCCCTTTTTAAGCAGCCAATTTTAAAATCGTTCACTTACAAAGAGTTTCCAATTTAAGCTCTCAAGTTCATGAGTAAGATTAGAAAAGCTGACAAATAGAGATTTTTTTGCAAGTTTTTGGGCAACCATTTCCCTCAAGCAAATTAAAATTCAATATGAGCTAATTATACAATACTAATTAATATCTCTTTTCAAAACCAAGAACTTTATTATCTATTAGTTTAGAATGAGCTAGTTGAGATTGAAATAATAATAATCGAATCAACTCTTAATGATACTCTTTCATCACTATCTTACTTGTTAATTGTCCATATCTTATAACACTTGTCTTAAAAATAAGCACCAATCCTAATGTGTCTTATTTTTTTTTACATGAGCCGTATTGATTACTATCTTAATGAATGCCAAAGTCAGGATGGATTGGTAGTTAGAAAACAGAAGGACAAAGAACAAGAGCTTGTCTCGAAGCAATGTATTTATCACAGTTGTTTGACGATCCAACCAAATAACCGCTTAACTCTTTGCATGGGAATGAGAGAAAATATTTGTCTTGGCCAAATTGGTTGCTTCTTTTTATGGGTCGTTCTTTGAGGAAAATAGCCGCCTTGTAATTGATCATCCTTCCGTAGTGACTTCAAATTTTCAATGTAAATAATAACTCCCACTCTTTGTGGGTCTATCTTTTGCCTCTCTTTTCTCCTGTGTTCTAAAAAGCACACATAAGTCTCGCCTAAGCGCGATGCTTATGCTTGATGTTTGGACTTGACACTTTGCCACATCTTGTACTTTATCATGCATCCATCGTGCTTTATCACGTATTGGTGCGCTTAAGCCCTAAACTCAAGGCTTAAGCTCGACTCTTCTCCTCACATTCCGATCTCTTTTTAAAACATTGCTTTTCTCTCCTTTTATGGTAGTTGAATCATTGTGAACTGTTTCTTGGTGAAACTGTGAACACCTTCGCGGTGGAGAAGCCATGACTGAAGTTTTGATTTGTGAGGCAGACAACAATAAGAGACCCGAAAATCTACCTCCAATAAAGACTTTGTTGGAACATATATTTACTTTGAAATTTAAAGCTCTACTTTGAGGTATTTTCTTGTAATGAGTCACTGTGATGATGGCAAAGATTCTTTTCTATAATATTTAGTCAAGCACCCAACTACACGTCTAGTCAAGTGATCCAATGGTTTGGCATCTGCCCCCAAAGTCGATCTCTTCTCCGAGCAATATATCTCTATTTTGAAATAGAAATATGAGTAGTGGAGATTTATTTAGTTGAAACTGTAAAAGCACCTGATAAAAATCTGTGAATGTGATTAGATGTTTGACAAAATTATATTTGGTGATATATGCTTAAGGTAGAGGGATGGCAACAGGGTAGGGGAATACCCGAACCCGATGGGGAACCAGCCTCGATAGGGCGGGGATTCACTGAATTAACTGACGATGGGGTGGGGACAGGGATAAAAATTCATGCCCAAAGTGCGGACGGGTGGGGATGGGGATCTCCGCCCCTACCTGATCCCCAAACCATTTAAATTCTAATTAATTTAATTATCATATTTACTTTAAACTCCCAAGTCATATGTTACCCAGACTTGAATTGAAATGCAAGCACATGAGAAGCGTATTCACTCCACATACAGAGTTTGCCAGATCCTAAAATTTGAATCCATAATTTTACACGTCCCTAAATGTTGGGTTGATTAGTTATATGAGTTATAATAATAAATTAATAACAAATCAAGGATTTGTTGTTCTGAAAATTTTCTTTTATATGGATATTATCAATTAAATTGCACAAGAAGGTATGAAGTAGATGAAATTGGTTAAACGTGTAGTTATATTCATGTTTAGAGGAAGCCCAGTTGGGTACAATATGTCGTGTCAAAACAGATATACTTGTATACGTCCTATCTATATCTAATTGATGTTAGTGCTCTTCCGATCTCCAATTTACCGCTTGTGTACTATTTAAATTTTCACAAAAGTTCGCAGAATTATATATGTGAATTGGGGATTTAAAAGGGTGGACTAGCATCCTGACCCGCCCATCCCTGGCCCGAATTAAATGGGAACAGGGTGGGGACGCGGATGGGGGTTTCTAAATGGGGCGGAGAAAGGGATTGGCGTCCCCGACCCACCCCACCCCTATCAAGACTTGATTAATTCTTAAAATGAAAAAGAAAGAAAATTTTGTTGGTAGCCTACAAATTTTCAATCATCTTTCTTAATTTTCCTGTGTGGATTCCTATCAGTATATCGTACAAATATATAGGTTTGATTCTACTTGATGCATTATAGATTCCTCAATACATCTTGAAAGATATCAAGATGGGTAACTAGAGAGCTACCACCATGAGCTAGTTATGACGGAAGATATCATCTATAAAGGTATTGGTGCTATTTATATTAACAGACAAGGAGTTGTTAAGTCGGCCATGAAAATCTAGCACAATAACATGAGTTATCTGGTTATGTTGGGTAATTTTTCATTTGTAGCCCCTTCTTATCATTGCCGGTCCAAATTTCCGGGTATGGCTTCGCACAAAAAAAGTTGAAATAAGGAAGGTTGTCATCTAAAATGCTTCTATTGATGACGCACTTTTCCATACTTCACCCCCCCCCCCCCGGGAGAAAAGACACTTTTCCATACTAGCTAGCTAGTTCTGGAATTCCTGTAGTAAATTACCGCATTTTGATTTATTATCATATAACAGCAATATGCATGGTGTCATTCCTGGCTTATCTTCAACGTTCACTGGTATTGAATTCGTAGATCTAAGCTCTAATAATTTTAACTGTTTTATTACCAATTTTGCCACCAAATCCAGCAACATTGGTTCTGTCAATCAACAAATTTTGGGGTTCAATAATGATTTTCTACAACAAAACTATTCGGGCTTATCTTAACCTCTCAAATATCTTAGTGTCAGGAGATCTTCCAGATTGCTTGGCTAACTTGGAAACTGTTTCAGCACCGATTAAGTTGATGTTTTTACATGTGTCGCAAGACTAAGAAATCCAGTTACTGTGAAGTTGTGAGTAACGCTTCGTGATTGTATTGTTTCAATCTCTGAGGTTTGCTATCAAAAATTGTTTTTCCATTTTAGTTTCTGTTTTTCAAAGAAAAATCTCTTAGTTGAATTTTTATCGAATATTTGCTAGATTTAGTTAGATATATTGAGTATTAGTCCTCGTGGGAACGGTAATATCTGGTTTCATCAGGTGCACTTACTACTTGTTGCGATATCGTACACTTGTGTTCTACACCTTTTTAGCACAACTGAATTGGGAGAGAGTATGATTAATTACTGATATCACGATGCTTAATCATCTCATATGTTATTGTCTACCTTTTTTTTCCCTTAATTTTGCTGAGTTAAAAACTAATTTTCTGGTTCATAAAGATAAATTTTCAAAACCAAAGCTATGTCTTATAGTAGATATTTATCCAATTGAGATCAATGTAGCGTACACAAATTACTGTTAAATGGCAAGAGTTAATAGTCGTGTGAATATTCAAAAGAGGCACTTGTTTAATCAACTTGGATACTGTGAAATGTATATATATGTAACACATGCCAATTTTTTACTTTGAACATGTAGCGCATAAAAAGTCGGATATTGTGAATCATAAACTCTGAGGAAAATTTTGCTTAAAACAATTGAATTAAGTCAAGCATTAATTCCTTTTCAGCTTATGTATTATTACGGGTTGAAAATTTTAGATCGGAAGAGCACATAATTGAACTGAGCCAAGTCTTCCGTTTATATATTTTGGTCTATTCGGTTTAAACCCATCAATTTTTTTGGAGTATTGGAATGAACATGTTTTTCAAAAAAAGAATTCTAGTAATTAAACCGTGCTTAGCAGCTAGCCACGAGCAGTCCATTTTCTGAGTTTTTGATGCTATAAATAGTGTTGCACAATTGCTCCATTCATATTAAATCAATATTTCATACTAAATTTTATTTTAAAAATGAGTGCCGAAAAACTCAAACAAAATCTGTCAGTTGGTTTTTGTACTTCTACTTATTAGTTTGAGAGCTTATCATGGAAATTCATGGGGTGCCTAAGGAGAGAGAAGCTCTTCTCAATTTTAAATATGGTCTTGTTGATGAATTTGGCTTTCTTTCTTCTTGGGGAACTAGCAACGAACAGAAGGATTGCTGCAAATGGATAGGTGTCCAATGTCACAACCACACGAATCATGTTATTGTGCTAGATCTTCATGGCCAAAACCTTAGAGGTAACATTAGCATATCGTTAATTACTTGGTTTATGATATTTGAGGTATCTTGACCTCAGAGGTAATAATTTCTCTAGTAGCAAAATCCCCAAGTTCATCAGCTCTCTCAACAGATTACAACATCTTGATCTTTCCTATTCTCAATTTTATGGGCCAATCCCACAGCATCTAGCCAACCTTTCCCAATTGCAATTTCTTATCTTGACTGGCTTTCTCGACTTCATTCAATAACCCACCTTGATTTGTCTTCTGTGGACCTCAAAGAGGTAACTCATGATTGGCTACAAAAAATAACTAAACTACCTCGATTGCAAGTGTTACTTTTGACATCAACTCATTTACAATCGAATGTTGCTTCCTTGCTAGGAATAAATGCCTCTGAACATCTTTCTATCCTTGATCTCTCAGACAATGATCTCACCTCCTCTGGAATATTTTCTTGGTTGTTTAACTTCAGCAATACCCTTACTGAGATTTACCTCAGTCAAAACAATTTACGAGGCTCCATCCCTGATGCTGTTGGAAATATCAATTTTCTCAAGTCTCTTTCGCTATCTGATAATAAACTTGAAGGTGGTTTTCCTACATCCTTTTGGAATCTCAGTAGTACTCTAACAGAGTTAGATTTATCTCACAAAATCTTAACGGCACTCTATCAGAAGGAATTGGAAGACTTTCCAAACTCGAGTCTTTGTTACTTCCTGAAAATCAGTTTGAAGGCGGTTTACCTATATCCTTTGGGAATCTCAGCAGTTTAACATATTTAAATTTGTCTTTCAACAGTCTTATTAGTGGGATTCAATCAGAAAGAATTGAAAAACTCCCCAAACTTGAGGTTTTGCTACTTGCGGAAAATCGATTTGAAGGAGTCATCACTGAAGCCCATTTCTTAAATCTCTCCCACTTACAAGAGTTAGATCTGCACTCCATGCCAGGCATCTCTTTCAATTTCAGCTCTGAATGGATTCCTTCTTTCCAATTGAGTATTCTGTTTTTGAATGGTTTCAAATTGGGCCCACATTTTCCCATATGGCTTCGAACACAGAAGGAACTAGCCATACTTGCTATCTCCAATGCTTCGAACAATGAAACTTTCCCATTGCTTTTGGAGTCTGTGTCCCAACTTTGCATATTCAGACTTATCACATAACAACATTCATGGAGTCCTTCCCGATTTATCTTCAGTTTTCACTAATTTTGCATTCATTGATCTGAGCTTTAACCATTTTGACTGTTCATTACCAATTCTACCACCAAATGGGCTAACATTGGTTATATCAAACAACAAATTTTGGGGTTCATTTACCATTTTGTGCAAGAAAACTGTATGGTTTTATCTTGACCTGTCAAATAACCAACTGTCAGGAGATCTTCCAGATTGTTTGGCAAATTTGGAAACCTTACGGTATCTTTATTTGGCACATAATAAATTTTCTGGGAAGATCCCATTAACCAAGAGCATTTCTCCATTACATTTACAACATAATAGTTTAGTGGGAGAAATCCCAGCATCTTTGAGGAATTGCTTGCAGTTCCTTGATCTTTCACATAATTATTTGATTGGTAAAATACCACTTTGGTTAGGAGATAGTTTGTCCATTTTAAGTTTTCTGATTCTACGATCCAATCAATGTTTTGGTAATATTCCTTCAAGTTTGTGTCATTTAGCACATATACATGTGCTGGATCTATCTTCAAACAAATTTTCTGGTCTGATACTGACATGTTTAAGAAATTTCACTGCTACGACGAACTCTGATACAGAAGCATTGGAGATCCCTTCACCTCCTATTTATGATATTCCAATCTTTGAGAGCGCAAATTTAACGTGGAAAGGGAAAGATTTTGGGTACAAAAATATTTGCTTATAGATCTTTCAAGCAACAATTCAGATGGTGAAATTCCTGATGCAATTAGAGGCCGTCTTGTAAGCCTAGTGGGTTTGAATCTTTCAAGAAACAATCTAAGTGGACGCCTTCCTCCAAAGATTGCACAATTGGCTTCCTTAAATTTTCTTGATTTATCAAGAAACCAACTTTCAGGTGAGATTCCTGCCACTCTCTCTCACTTGGATGGGCTAGGGATGCTAGATTTGTCACATAACAATTTGTTTGGCAAGAGTTCCATGGATCAATCATTTACAGCATTTAAGGAAAACTCTGGACTTTGCGGCCCTCCACTTACAAAAGTTTGCCCGGGCGATGAAATCTCTCAAGATCCAAAGTGGCCGACAATGAAAACTCAAGACGATGATGAGGACAAGTTTATCGTTGATGGATATTACATAAGTATGGGACTTGGATACATTTTTGGATTTCTCGGAGTAACTGGAACCTTACTGCTCAATCAGACAATGAGGTTTGCATTTTTCATGTTGGTTAGTAATATATTAGAGTGGATGCATGTAAAGATTGTTTTATATAGAAACCGTCTGAGAGGTACTTAAAAAACATATATAGTGCTTGCTTGTCTTTTTGTATAATGTAATAAAATCTGAAAGCTGGTGAATAAGAGCCGTTAGCAATTTCCTTTTCAAATGGTTTGATCAATAGGGTAATTGCGGTTATCTTCAATTAGATTTGATGACACTTCATGAATTTCAAAACTAATTAAAATTGCGGTCATTATCGTCTGCCTTGGCAAGAGACACTCGTATATATGGGCTGCTACAACTGTTCAATAAGAAACCTGCTCGATGAAGTACCAAACCATAACTATCACTATCCAAATATTCTTTTGAGTCAAGTCTAGTTAATTAAGTGATCAAAACTGAAGTCTTCCACTATGATTTTGCACATGCCCCCGAAGACTTTGCTTGTGATCAAAATCTCTATATCTTTTAGTTTTTTTTTTGTTTTTTTGCTCGTGAGCTTGGGAGCTTATCTTAGGAACTCATTGGGAGTGAACGCTATTAACGCCAAATGCTTGGATAAGAGGAGAGAAGCCCTTCTCAAGTTCAAAGACGATCTGGTTGATGAATTCGGCATGCTCAGTACATGAGGAAATAACGATGATAAGAAGGATTGCTGCAAATGGAGATGTATCCAATGTCTCAACCAAACTAATCACGTTATTGTGCTAGATCTTCATGGCCGACATAACAACTCTGTGTCCATCCTTAGAAGTAAAACTAGCCCATGGTTACGTGATTTACAACATTTGAGCTATCTTGACCTCAGTCTAAATCATTTTCCCAGTTAGCAAAATCCTAATGTAGAACGAATCTACAACCCTACAATGTGCTTGCATGGGCTTCAATTTCAATAAAACAGTCAATTGTATTCGAAATCAACCCAAGGATTCCCTACGTACAACTCGACTAAAAGGAAATAAATAACGAAACTTAAAGGGCCGATGGGTCCCTTAATAGGATGGGCTTAAAAGGAACAAAAATAATAATAACTCAAAAATATAAAAATGCAATTAACGACCCCAAATGCCCAAAATCCGACATTCTATGGCCAATTAGTCTGTCTCTTCGAGAGCTTTCCATAATGGTATTATTATGGGCAATAAATGGACACTGTATACGAATTCTATGGCTATTTGAAGTCGCCAGCGTCACGAATGCTACACGCGATCCCAGCGGCCCTTTTTCTATAGAAAAAAGGGCTGAGTTGGCACACACAAAAGGCAAAGATCGGGTCCCACAACCATCCAACAAGATTCCCACCATTTTAGATGAAAGAATATGGTTCCATTTGTTATTCCACTTGTCCAAGTCGTGAAAGAATTTGGTGCATTTGTCGTTGTTCTTATAGTACACTGATTTGGCTTGTGAAGAATAGAATTTACGTTCAGCTTCACTCAAGTGCCAGCCAGGCCTTTTCTTAATTGTTCAATCTGGGCATTTTTGAGGGTCTCATCAACAGATTTCACCCGAGATGAAATATAGCGGAAGTGCCTATAATTTAGCTCCCAAAGTGGCTGTTTAAGGTCCCAATAGTTTCTTACAAAGGCAAAACTGTTCAGTCCCTATAATGTGCAATCTATGAACAAAGCTAACGAAGAAGGTGAAAGACGTTACCTTGCAAGTAGCTATACAATGAACGGCTTATGGAACCTTTGACGGATTCCATAAGACAAGAATTCGGAATTTCAACCTTGGAAATCCTTTTAATGTTATTAGACTCCATCCATCCTTGGAATTTCTATTTAAAAATCCTTTTAAGCTATGCTTTAATTTATTAGGCTTAATTTAGTTTAAAGAACTCCAATGACATGGAGATCATGTTGCTTAATGAGGCCCCAGACCCCCTTTTTTTAGGGGACAAATTAAAACCCCTAATATCCCGATTGTGCATTTTGTAGACATGGCACCATTTTCGTAGAATTGAAGGATGACAAACCATTCAAATCATCCAATGCTACATCGTTTGTGTACAAGTATACAGACCATTATTTTGGAAATGTTTCAAATTTCTGTTTTTTAGTCTAATATTTTTAAAGTAATAAAGTTCTTTTGTTTTGGGTTAATTAATTGAAAGCAATTGAGCCAATTGATTATTATTTATACATGAGATGAGATGAGATGAGATGATTATTATTTTTTTTTCAGTCTTCTAACCACAAAATACCATATAGTATTTTTGTTATCTTCCATAATTATTTCTTCCTTGCATCGCACAGGTACAATACTAGTTTGATTGCTATTTTAAAACAGTAAGGTTAATGGCGATTATCGAGAAAAATAAAGAAAATACCTAACTTAAAATGGTTCCCATTTGATGTTGGCCTTGAGGCAATATCCTCACTTAACAGGTGTTCACAAAGTGTTCTTATTTAAAAATGGAATTAGATTTTATGAGAATGAATAGTTAATATTTGTACAGTACAAGTGCCTCGTGTCAAATATGTGGATGTGATTAATTTGATCAATTTTTGTGATCAATTTTTGTTTATAAATAGAAATGGCTTGTACCTGGGCTTAATTTTATAGAGAACGGATTGCCAAGGTTCCTTCTGCTGCTAGCTCAGTGCTCAAAGGGACAACAGTTAATTGTGGAAAATATAGGAGAAGGAACGGTAATAATTTTTAGAACAAAAATTGTATCGATGGGATGAACAATTACAGTTGCACTAAGCATCTTATGGGCATAGGGGAAGCCACATAGAGGCACCCGTGTTGGTGAAATTTCTTATTATTATTATTATTTTTAATTTTGTTCTTTTCTCTCTCTAAACTGGTTTCTTATTTTAGTAAAATCGGCATGATATTTTAATCAAAAAGTATCCACTATTCAACATGAACTTTAATATGAACTAATTTGTAAGATCCAATTATGAGCACATCTTCTGCTCAAATGCTTTAAAGAGTAGAAATAAAAATGGCACACTTACTTTTTAAAATTTCCGCCCATACTTTAAATTTTCAAAATTAATTCATGTAAATTCCAAATTATATCCATATTTTTCTTATTTAGTTCAAGCTACCCCTTGATGATTAATTTTCACTTTTAACTTTTCACGAATAATTAAAATTCTTTCAACTTAATTCTATTAAGTTCCAAATAAACGAACGCCTGTGGGAAGAAAAACCTTTACCCATAGCTCCAATATATAACATGTTAACAATTCCATTCATTATTAATTAGTTAGAAAAATAGAAAATGAAATAAAAAAATGATCCAAATTACAAATTTATTGCTCAAATATACAGTTAAGTTAGTGGGATATAATGAATAACAAAGAGATGAGATGAATTTCTATATATATGAATGATATACGACTAAAATTTTTTTAACAACTTAATTGTGCATACCCAACGCAAAATCTCTAACTCCACCAATGCTTATGGGCAACTAGTAAAACTATAAAAGATAGTCTTAGTCCGTGCATTGCCGAAGTTTATAATATCTTGGGGGAAAGATTATGTTCCTTTTTTTCCCCTTTTTTTCCCTGAAACCAACAATGGATTTTACAACTGCGATGAAACATATAAACAGAGAAGAACAAAACCTAACAGTCCCTTAATTGGTCGGGCTTACAACACAAAACTAGTAAAAGAAACAGATTAATTCCTAATCGTTGAATATTTGTGGTCACCAAGTAATTATTACTCTTAACCATTAGATATGTGTAGCCACTAAGCAACTATATCCTATAATAATAAGAAATTACTAAATTAATTAATTTTATATTTCTCTTGTTGTGTGTGGAGTTGTCCAATGCAAGGTTACAACCGATATGTCAAAACCTAAAGGTTTGAAATGTTTGACCAAGTTTGATCATACGGTTGCTTATATTATTAACGAAATGGGCGAGCATATCATTGGTAGTGCTGGAAAACTTTACTTTGCAATTTGTTTGAAGGACTTGAACAAAGATTTCTGGGGTAATATTGATGCTAAATCAACAAATCGGTTTGTATACTTGATGTCAGATAACCGGTCCTATTTTGAACACGGGAAAGCAAAAGTTACAACAAACGTAAGATTTCAGAGAAAATCTTCACAACCCATAACAATGATGATGACTGAAATAGCAAATTAATTAATTAATTTGCTATTTTGGTCGTCATCACTTGAGCTTATAGTTTCGTTCTTGCCAAAAGATTATTTTCCATAATATTGAGTCAAGCAGACAATTACACGTTTAGTCAAGGGATACTCCAACTTGAAATCTTTAACCATAATTTGAACATGACCAAAGTCTTTTCCCACTTAGCTATCTATATTTCTTCATATATACTTTTTCTTTCCTCAAATTTTTCATATTGTCAGCTTTTAAATAGAGTCAAAATAGAATTCATGTCATCAAACTCTAACAAGAAGTATGGTAAATATTATTGAGCTAATATTAAAGAACCCAGAGTTGTTTAAGTTGGCCATGAAAAATCTAATCTAGACCAATAACATGGTTTATAGTTGTGACCTTTTAGGCACTTATCCATTACGTAGTCATCGTTCTTATCATCGCCACTTATCCATTTCGTAGCCATCCTTCTTATCATAGCTAGTTCTTGTGAAGAGAGGAAGCAAAAGTCACCGACAAGATCATCTTTAAACTCGAGAAGAGCTTCTCCTTTTTTAAGCAGCCAATTTAAAGTCGTTCACTTACCAAGAGTTTCCAATATAAGCTCTCAAGCTCATAAGTAAGATTAGAAAAGCTAACAAATAGAGATTTGTACTTATACAATACTAATGAATATCTCTTTTCAAAACCTAGAACTTTATTACACTTGAAGTTTTGCCAGCCTGATTTATGTCGAAAAAGAAGTAGATTCGGTAGTAAGCAGGTTGTAACATAAATAACAATTATTTGAATGCCCAACGACGAACGAAATTCTAGCTAGAAAGTAATACCAATTAACTGTGAACATATATTTGCAAGATGTATAATTTGCTAAACTGAATCTCTTAACGCATCCCACAATGATATTGTCCGTGATTTGACTTTTCCATGGTCAAATAAAACATCAATTATTGAATGCAGCCACTACTACAAAAAAACATGATAGGCGTCGGTTGCAATGACGAAAACGCATCGATTGTGACGTAGACGCCAATGTAGGAGACGCTCATTCTAAGGGTAGAGGCATCAGTTGTTGACCGACACCTAAAGTCACAAATAGGTGTCAGTTGTGTTAAACAACCGACGCCTAAAGACAACAATAGGCGTCGGTTGTTAGATCACAACCGACGCCGATTATATCCTTTAGGCGTCAGTTTCTAACAAATAACCGATGCTTATATTATTTATTTTTTTTTTTTTTTGTTTTAGCCATTTGATTTTTTTTTTTTGTTTTTTTTGTTTTAGCCATTTGATTTTTTTTATAAGCGCCAGAAATATCTTTATATGGTCATCCTGCGAAGCTAGAACAAGAAATGCACCCAATCCACAAACAACAAAAATTTTCAGCACCAACAACACTAGCTATTTCCATATACTTTAACACAATTATCATGACCAACTTAATATAAATGAAAGAACAATCAATAACTACTACTCCAAAAATATGCATTATAAACGAACGCAAATTAACCATTAGTTAAAATCAAACTACCAATACTGAATATAAATCTAAGTAGCCTAAACATCAATAACTGTTATATTATTACACTACTCCAATCATCGTCATATCTTAATATAACTCTAACTACAATCAATAACTAATTCAAGTAACATTAGCAATAATGTAATCTACAAATTGAGCAAAACCATTATGTCATTAATTAACCATTGAAATATAGTGCACTAATGATTGAAATGTAAATATTCGCATGGTGATTTATAATCTATAAGTAAATAATATTTCAATGGTTAATTAATGACATAATGG
>CAVNYN010209493.1:0-13909 GCA_963692815.1 Nyctanthes arbor-tristis
ACTTTGGGTATGATAGAAAGGTGGATTGCATTTTTAAGAGTTGATGCCAAAGTTCCGATATGTGGTTCTACCTATTTTAGAGAGAGAGAGAGAGAGAGGCTTGGGCTACACGACGCTCTTCCGATCTCCCTCAGTTTCATTCTCAGCTTCAGCGGTAGATTTCTCCTTTATATTCTGCCAAAATGTACACAATAGTTATATGAAATTGCAGGTAATTTTACAAATAATGCCAAACCCCATGAACCTAGAGATTTTATATATGTGATTAACATGGAATGTGGCCAATCCAATTAACCTAAAGAAGTATAGTTGAGTTCAACAATAGGTCAAAGCACTTGAAGTGTCCAATTAAGGTTTCCATTTCTTTTTTACCTTTTTCTAAAAGCAAGTAATTCAAGAAAACAGCACAATCCATATTCACATGAGATCGGAAGAGCAATGGATGCGTACCATCAAAACTTGAAACAGAGAAGTTTAGGGAAAATTGAACTCAACAATTTCATATGTAAACACCCAAGCTAAATACGGAAAGGAAGATATCGCCATTTTAGGTTTCTCTTTTTTGTTTTAAAACATAAATGGGTCAAATATTTTCATTCTCATCTTTCGTAGGACCCACAACATACTGCTACTTCACCTTTCATCTCCAATGATATCATTACTATATTAAAACAGAAATAGAAACCCAAAACAGACATTAAGGGTGGAGACAAATGTGCTATAATTTATGAATAGGATTAAACTTTATTAAAAATAAACAAAAATAAACCTTAGCAGAGTGAGGGCACAATAGCCCAAATTGTCAACTAGGCATGTATAGAATACTTGTAATACTTCCCAATTTTGAGGATAACTGTTTTGAAAATAAAGCTTCTAGGGATCAATAGAAACAAGGTCCAGTCTCATCTTTGGTTGTATTATCTATTCTACGTACATTAATCCTGTTTCTCCAATATCATGAGGCAAATGCCAGATGGACCGTAAAAAAAAATATATGAGGTGAAGCATAATAGATAGTCATCCAAGAAGACCTTAAAGGGAAAAGCTTTACTACGTTACAGTAAGAAAAATATGTTTTGCCTTGCTTCAAGGCAAACCTTAGCATTGCCACTTCTCAACCCATTACACTGACCCTTAGCATTGCCACTTCTCTAAGACGCACCAACAGGGTGCCCTCACATGTCGAGATTCAGTTTATTGTCATTAGTCTATTATGAACAAAAAGCCCATGAGATACAGATATCAGAAATTCAGCACTAAAATGGTGATGTAATTATGCTACAATGATTTTTTTCATACTTCCTTTTCAGTAAAATTTGAGGATCGTAGGGGTGAGAATGGTGACTCGAACCCAAATCAAATAATCCCCTTTTACCACTGAGACAAGTCCCTTGGTCGGCCATGCTACAATGACCGAGATAAAATATGAGTATATACTTTAAAGTTTAATGAGTTAAAGAAGCTGGTAAAACGTGATAACTTGATGAAGAAAGACTTTTACAAGCAAGTATTGAATATATCTAAACTAGCTTCTTGAGAATTTGGGGAATTCTAGAAGTGGGAGAGTAATCAAACTAACATGGCTAAGTAATCTAGGAATAAGCTTAATAATATCACAATTTCCAGAAGACAGAGAGTAACCAAAGTAACATGACTTAGTAATTTTGATAGATTTGATTGCATTTGATGTTCTAGTAAATGTACTCGATCCCGCAAAAAGAATTCACATAAATAGCAGATTTGTTGAGAATAAGGCTTAGTGCATCTTTTCCATTAATTACGTACATTGGTTTGGGATGGAGTCATACAAACACCAAAACTTTTAGTATTTCAAGTTAGATTTCCTTTTCTGTTATTTTCATTTTCTTTTCCTTTTAATAAGAAAGTTACTAAATGCAAGATATATCACATTTTGTATTTATAGAAATATGAGTGTTTTAATTCAGCTCTACGAGTGTTTTAATTCAGCTCTACAAGGATACTTTTGTCACCAATTGGGCTTGAGAACATTGCATTAGGTAAGCATGGCGCTTCCACTAGGAATACTACTAAAAAAGAGACATTGACAGATAATCAGCTCTACGAGTGTTTTAATTCAGCTCTACAAGGATACTTTTGTCACCAATTGGGCTTGAGAACATTGCGTTAGGTAAGCATGGTGCTTCCACTAGGAATACTACTAAAAAAGAGACATTGACAGGTAATTAGTCCAAAAAATGCTACTCATCTGCCAAAAAAAGCACTTAGTATGCAAGAAAGGTATGCATTTACAGTCAAAGCATATATAATAAACCTTTGGAAGAGGTGGAACCAATCTTCTTATAAGGTCATTCACGTGTTGCGATTGGTGTCCCTGCAAACAAAGAGCAAAGAAAAGAGAGGGGGGGCGGTGAATAATGTATTTAGAATTATCCTAGCTTGTGGAAATCAGATTCTAGTACAAGTATGGTATTAGATGTTATCACACTGCATACGCATGTATGTACATGTTGGTAGAAAAATACATGTGTACGTGCATTTATGTATCCTTTGCCACTTCAAAACATGAATGATGTCAAAAGTTCTAGGTTCTTCCATTTACCAAATTCGAATTTCCGTACCTCCGACTGGTTTCTGGTGACAACACCACTGTCTTGATCATAAACCCTCAAATGTTTCTGATTCCATTAGGAAGCATTCAAAGAGAAAAGTAATCAATATGGAAATAACAGAAATAAACTAAAAATTCTTCTCTAAAGTAATTCACTGCATATACTTACTGTGGCTGAACTGGGTTGCTCAGTCGCATATACTGGAGGAAAAGAAGGGGGGCAAAAGTTATTACGTACATTCGCAGTTGACAAGGATGAATAGAAAACACGAGCAAACACACCATAGTTGCAGTTTGAGGGCGCCCACAAACATATACACACACTCAGACGAGCTATGAATTTTGAGAAGAACGTGATGGGAGCATATTGTAGATCCGCTCCATGTCCGTTATTAATTTTTGAAACTCAAAATCAAATACAAACGACATGAACTCAAAGATCTAGATTGCATTGCTTCACAAAAGTCACTATCACTATTCAAAACCCACACGCATCTATCGAATATTTAACCAGAAAAACGTTGCAAATGGAATGTTACGAAATTAGTGTATCGATGTTTCATCATCAGCCTCCGATCTGTCTAAGGACCGGAAAAGCATCGCGAATTGTGCAAAAGAAACAGCATTACCACAATTAGGAAGTAGAGCAGCACAGTACTGAAAAATGCAGGAAACTAGATGTGTAATTTGAATAAGAGATCTAATCAAGCACGACAAGTACCGACAGTTACCGAAATCACAAAACGAATTACGCAGTGAACCAAAGAAATGCATTACCAGCCGACGAGAGGAACCCATTGTGGAGTCCGAGCAAGAAAACTAATGAAACCAGCATTGACATGAACACAAGACCCAGTACCGCCATAACCAGACTTTTCCATCTTCTCTTTGTCGCAAGGGAGTATGATGAACCCCCATACCCGCCCTTCATTTTCGAACTTTCCTTTTTCCTCTTTCAGTTCCTTTCCCAATTTCGATTTCTCTTTTCTCCCGTACAATCCTAATTCAATTATCAACCATTTCCGTTTTCTGTAAGCAATCCACCTCTAAATCCAATTGCATTTGCCAATATATGATATATCCTAGTCGGATTGACTGTTCTCTCCAGATTCGTACAAATTGAGTGCTTTCTCACACTGGGTTCCTGTAGATTGATCCCGCAAATCACACACAAAGCTCACGCGCGGATACAAGGAAAACTATGACATAAAAAGGGATTTCTTTTTAGTTGCACATGGGTACGCCTCAATCTTGTGCTTTCTTTTATACTTGCGGTCCCTGCAACTGACATGTGTAACCACCTTATTGGACAGTCTTTTCCAAAAATGGTTACCATATAGTACTGCTATGATTTTCCATTTTTCTTTTTTTTTTTCTTGGCCTTTTAGGCATTCGGTACCATATGAAATTTTTTTCCCAACCCGTTATTATATATGAAAATTGAAGGCTCATAATAATCTCTTTTTTTTAATATTATTACAAAGGCATTCGGATAGGAGAATTGAACTCTAAATTTAGTAGTTGTTTGATTCTCATTATTTATATTAAATTATAATTAGAAATTATAATTGGGTGAAATGCGTGGTGTAGATTTAATGAAAGTTTGAAATTTGTGGTTATAACTAAACAATTGTTAAGTCAGTGGTAAAATCAGTGGTAAGTGAAATTATAATGTCTTTTAAAAAAGAGAATTAAACAAGCAATTAGATTGTGAGAAACTCAAATGAATGCCGCTAGACCATTTAGGTCTTAGCGGATGCCTATAATAATTGGTACAATAATAACAAATTAGAAAGTTTGGATAAAAATTCTACTCCCAAATAAAGTACTGTGATAGTGTCGTTTTCATCGAATATGAAATGCTCGTTCATTGCCTTTGAATATTGATACTAATAGGTCGAAAATATTAATTATGTGTGAAATTTCACGGATGGTTTGTCATTTTAAATTGGTTATATTTTGGAAATAATTAATTGTGAACTACGTGACTTGACTTCCTCCTACTTTACATTTCAAGACTCCCTCCTACTTTCAAAAAATAAAAAATAAAAGAATATTTGACTTGCTCCACACTTGCATCATTAATTAATTAATTAATGGCCATAGTGTCAATATAATTCGATGTTATTAGCACACATAAGTCTTGGCGTCATTAACAAATTTCTAATACCATCAATTAATACCAATGTGATCCCATCGAATGAGGCGCCAGAATAACGAGGGAAAATATAGTACACCCTTCGTCCCAATTATATAGTACATGTTGCATTTTTAGGGTATCTCAATTATATAGCCCTCTTACTTTATTAACAAGTCTAAAATTGTATTATTTTACTTATTTACCATCATTTAATACCTAGTTAAAACTGTCAATTTTAAATTATACTCATTAAATAAGGGTAAATTAAAAACATATATTACAAAATATATATTTCCAATACAATTCTTAATTTATGTAAACTAGTAGAGTGGACTATATAATTGAGATGTAGAAAGTAATGGGATGTCATGTATTGATTTTCTATAGAGTACATCCAGCAACTAGTACCATAAAGAAGTCAACCGCTAATATTAAAAATTAAAATTTTTTATAATAAATTGTTTTTAATGCTATCAGCTAGTACAAATGAGTTGGAATTTAGAAGACGTGGTAAATGGAATAAACAGCTAATTTCTATTAAGTTAGATTAAATTTTGTGTATAGAGCCCGGTCTGACTTAATAGAATAACTTATAATAAGCCAGCATCTAGTTACTATTAGCACAAAATCCTATATCCAAATGGTAAGATCCAATTTTTTTTTGTTTTTTTTTTTTTTTGTTTTTGAGGAATGTTGGTTATTACTCACTAGTTTAGTTAATGTGAGGTAGTGATGATATTGCAAAAATGGTTAATTTCACAAATCGTACCCAACTTTTGAGTTAAGAATCAATTTCATTCCCAATATTTTTTTCTCTCACATGTGTCTCCAACCTTTAATAAATACACGCAATTGATTCTTTTTGCCACTATTTTATAAAATTTTCAGCAAAATGACGATTATACCTTTTGAATCCCCCTTTTGCTGCCAAAAATGACAACCATTTTTGACAACAAATGAGGGGAGTCACCCAGCACTCTCGGTAGCCAAAAAAAGGGGACTGTCGTTTCCAGCACAAAATAGGGGAGAGACTCCCCCCATTTGTGCTACCAGATGCTGCCATTTCTGAGAGCACAAATGGGGAAAGTCTCCCCCCTATTTTGAGCCAGAAACGGCAATCATCCCCCTTTTTGGCTACCAGAGAGCTGGCAGCCGTTTCCAACAGTAAATGGACAGATTCACCCTTTTTTGCCGAGGGAATAGTGCCATTCTGGCAGTCAATCTTGGGAGTGGAAGGGGGTGGGTTGAGTCTTTTATTATTTTTCTAATTTTTTATTATTTTTAAACCTTTTTTAAAAAAATAAAAAGTTCACGGGTGTAATCGTCATTTTGTTGAAAATTTTATGGAATGGTAGCAACAATGATGAATTGCATGCATTTATTAAAGGTTGGGGACACAGGTGAGAGAAAAAAAGCTGGGGACGAAGCAAAAAAAAGGCTGGGGACTAACTATTCTTAATTCAAAGGTTGAGGACGATTTGTGAAATTATCCTTGTGAAAAATGAGTATTATGTTCATCCACGAAAAAAATATTAATATAGTAGCATTATTTTTCTAGCACAAGTCTAGATGGAAAACAATTAATATAACATTTTAAATCTTACTCATTCTAAACTAGATACCGGTCTTTAATCTAAATAAATATAGCATTTTTCTATCTTTTACTATTTATTAAATATGGAACTTGTATTAGGACAAATTTATGCTCGGCAATGCTACATCAATTAAATCACATCTCCCGTCATTAATATGATAATTGATAATGGCGAGGTCAAACTTGAACAATCTAGATAATTGGGTTGATCTCCGCCTTGACGAGCGCATTCACATGCAAAAAACACATCAAGGTATGACATTGAAACCTCTCCGGTATAGGAATAATTGTGTGAAGAGAGAAAATAAAAATAACAATAAATTATGGAATGGGTTAAAAGTAACTCATGACTTACATTGATAACTGTGTAAACCCTTATTTATAGAAAACAAAGTAAAATATTGACAAAATCGTACCATTGTGAGCCTGTAATCAGGCCTCCCAGTCTAGGCCCGTTAAGAAATGTAACGCCCAATTGTTATTAGTCAGTTTTTGCCCTGATCATATAGCATTATTTATTGCTTTTTTTTTTTTTTTAAGTTGTACCTTGTCATGGCAAGTATTGCCTAACATCACATTTTGCATCACGAAATGTCGAGCACTAATTGACATACTCGTTGTTAGTAGATTTTATGTGGCAATTGCCATTGTATATTGTCAAATGCTACTTTCAGCATTTCTATATAAAGATCATTTTAAAGATTCTAAGCACGCTCTCCTAGGGGGAAAATGGACAAATAAAGCCCCACGGGGCACAGTTCACTTGGTGGAACAATCGGTGCAAAGTCTCTCTACCAGTGGTAGGGTGGGGTTTTGACTCCCGCTGGGGCGCGTAACTTGATGATTATCAGTTTTGAGTGGAATTCTTTGTGCGCAATAGTGTACATGTCGGCGTTCGGAGCCTAAGATCCAGTTGAGACATATCCCGTGATTTACCTCCTTCAGAGTTCTAGGGTCGAGGTCTTGAATGCCCAAGGTTAGCCTGCTGAAACTGAGAAATCTGGTGCCAATAAAAAAAAGGGCAACTAAAGGGGGGAAAAAGGTGCACGGAATGTTGAAATTTGTTATAGGTAATAGAGCCATTTACAAAATCTTTTACAAAAATATAGCAATTTTACCATTTTACTCATGTGCATTGAGTAATTGGAGAAAAAAATAATTTTTTTTGGAATAAAATAATGAATTTATCCTTTTTTTTCCATGTTTTTATCAACTTTTTAAGCCAAATAGAATTGTTCTTTTACAAAAGATTATGTGAACGTCGAGAATTTTAGTTTGTATCAAGCTATTTGGACAAATAGAAAAACAAAAATATTGACAAAGAGGGTTTAAAATTACTTTATTATCCATGTTAGCAGGGATAATAACTTAAGTGGTTTTTTTATCCTCTTTATGTAATTGGCTTATAAAGATGGAAATTATAATGAGGTGAAATGAGTGATGTAGATTTAATAAAAATTTGAAATTTATAGTTATAAATAAATAGTTGTCAAATCAGTAATCAAATTAGTTGGTAGGTGAAATTATAAAGAGTTATGCTAAAGAGGGTCAAACAAGCTCTAAATTTATACTTCTTTTATCACAATTTTTGTCAACTTTTTAGGCCAAATAGAATTATTCTTTTAGAAAAGATTATGTGAAGGTAATTAGGTAGAGAATTCTTGTTAGTGTCAAGTAGGGAGTGCCAAAACCCCAATTGAATATGGCCAAAAAATTTGACAAAAAGGACACATGGTTCATCTAATTACTATTAATTTAAAAGCGGTGTGATGTGTTAAAATATAAAATCCTATCAGTGTCAAGTTTGTTATTTATTATTATATTATTATTGATAATTTTATTAACTGCCTCTACTTGGATTTGATTGAGGACGTGAAGAGAAGAAGAGATCGTGCCAATTTCGACTGTTAACCATTATTATTGTTGTTGTTCTTGTTGTTGTTATTATTGTTATTATTATTGGGTTCAAATAGCAGTACAACTCATGGGAATTAACTTTTCTGAAATTAAGTGCGTATGTTTGCCAAAAAGAAAAGAAATTAAGTGCTTATGATTTTTTTAGAGTTGATATTTGTGAAAAATTATTTTTTAAAAGAATATATAAAGAATTGTGAAAAATATTTTTTTTTAAAAAAATCAGTGATCTAGGAGCACTGAGCACTAAGTGCTGCATTCACTATATTTATGCCATATGTATTATAAGTGGTCCCACTTCAACAACTCATACCACTCAAATAACACAGCTGACATTCATTTGAATTGCATTTTCATTTTTTATTTTTTTTTCTCAACATAAATTTTCTTTTCTTGATTTTAACTTTAGTTTTACATTTCACCGTTTTTTTTCATTTCACGTGCTCGCCATTTGCCGACTAAAATATTTTTTTGCTACCCTTTTTACTAGGGGTGAATACAGTTCAGTTCGAGCGGTTTTTGATTTATTTTTAAACAAAATCACCAGATTCGGTTTGGAAAAATTGTAAGGCAAACTAAACTATTTAATTTTTCAAACAAACCAAACCAAACTTAATATTTTGGTTTGGTTCGGTTCGGTTCAGTTTTAAACCACAGTTTATCTATCGATGTAATGAAAATGGACTCAAAATATGATAATTTTATAAATATAAATATTCTATTATACTAATATACCTATTGAATACTAATAACAATATCAAACTCATTAAAAGTTAGTAAATTTTACTAAAACACAAACATATAACTAATGAAATGTAACAGATAAAAATATATATATATATATATCTAAATCAAAAGAAGTCTAACCATATTTTTCCGCCTAAACTGCTGATATCATTACTGACATCATTTTTTGATTTGGGGTGAATTTAATTCTGAAAAAATCCTTTGAATTCATTTTATATGTCTATATCAAAAGAAGTCTAACCATATTTCTCCACCTAAACTGCTGATGTTAATACTAACGTCATTTTTTGATTTGGGATGAAATTAATTAAAAAAATCCTTTGAATTAATTTTGTGATCTATATCTATATCTATTATTATTATCTAAATCAAAGATAGTTTTCTACAATTTATCCCGCCTAAACTTGGACCAATTAGATTTCTTTGCTGATGTCATATTTAATATTTGTTTTCTTTCTTTTTTTTTTAAAACATATTTTGTTATTTTATTATCGGGTCATTATTTAAATTATTATCTAAATCAAATATAGTCTTCTACCATTTTTTTCCTGTCTAAATATGGACCAATTAGATTTCTTTGCTAATGTCATATTTAATATTTATTTTCTTTCTTTTTTTCTAAAACATGGACCAGTTAGATTTCTTTACTATTTTATTATCGGGTCATCATTTCCATACAGCTGACCTGAATTCCTTTTTCCTTTCGGAGTTCAGATGTACATTTGCAAATCGAAGCCATATTATTTCTAATCATTGTTCTCCGTTTCTAATATTTTGGTCTCCGATGTGTTCCCTTTCTTCTAAATTTCTTTTATGTTTGCCAGCATCTATAGATCCAGTTAAATCTTTGTGTTTAGTTGGGTTATTGGGGGTTTAAGAAATCTAACATTTTTTTGATTGATTGATTTACTTATATTCTTTAAATCAATGAGTATTAAGAGATGTGTGTGGCCTAGAATACCCAATTTCACACGGTCTATTTTTTTTAAAGTTTCCGCAATGCGGTTGAACACCTCTCATATTAAGGCAGTGAGGAAATTTTATTCATTTAAGTTTCATCTATTTAATAACAATAATTCAATTATTTTTTAATAATAATTCAATTATTATTCGTCTATATTTGTTATGTTTTACCATTTTATGAAATCTTTCTTCAGTTTAGTTTTTTTTTAATTTCTTAATGATATATTGGATTAATTTATTTACTACAAATAAAATCCGACTATGATTTTTCCTTAATTTATGCAAAATCTATTTTCTATATATAAGTGTTAAACTCTTATTTTCATCAAATCTACTAAATCTCTAATTTTCAGTTTCTATTCCTTATGTCATTATATTAAAAAAATTTATAATAATGCTTCCATCTATTTAATTTCCATGTCGATTGTGTTTTTTCTTGAATTTCATGTGGCTATTGATATTGTAGATGTTTCCTCTCTATATTAATATTTACAAATTAAATTTTGATCAATTGCAATGGAAGTCAGCCAACATTATATTTATTTACTGATTAACATAATACTAGCTCACATAGTGATAGAATTCAAGTAATTGCAAAGAGTTAGCTTATTAGAAGGTTCGATCAACTAATCACTCAAGGAAATATTTATATGATTAGTGACTTTTATTTAAGGATAATAATGGAAATTATCTAATTATGGGGAATCCTTTCAAGCTCTTCTAAAAGAATAGTAATACGATCATGCGTTGTACACATAGTGAATATATTATGTTCTTATCAATAACTATAATGATGATACGATTGTTTAATGGAGACTTAATTATTTTGCATCTAATCAAAATACTTTTGAATAGTTAAGTTTGAATTGTTTATTGTTGCGCACGGGTGTTATACTAGTTGAAATAATGCATAAGTTTCAAATGATATATTGTCAGAATATGTTTATAGAAATGTTATTTTTTTCGAGTATCTAAATGTCAAAATTTTAGAAAAATATGGTCAATTAACTATTATGTAATATCTCCAAAATTTTTTAAAGGTATTAATTAAATTAGTCAAAAATTAGTTTATTAAATTAAAAAATTGAACTATATTATCACAAGTAAACTGCCACACCCCCATTATTTTACCATATAATGTTAAGTTGTTTTTTTAAGCAATGACGGAAGCTTTTGTAGTCTTTTAATAGAACAAAAGGCTAGCGAGGGTCGTGACATATCAATCAAACAAGTTTCATAAGTTTTATCTAGATTGTGATATTAGTCACGAAATATCTTTTGCATTTCAAAAGCTTGTTTATACTTCTAGGGACATTTTGAAGTCCATGTCATAAGAATTACTTCTCATGTCTGTTAATTTGATTGCATTAATGGTTTCACTTGAAAGTATATGTAGAAACAAGCTTATCAAAAGTTAATATCAAAGTAAATATACACAAGCAACACAATCCATTACATAAAAACTATTTTATTCATTAACTAACCGTATAAAGGATTGGGGGTCTCTACATGGAAAATGAGAACGCCAATCTAAGCAAAAATTTTACTTATACCATTACATTACATATCATGTCTTTACCTTAAATTTCATACATTCAAATATTTATTCTACTATCTCTATTTCCTTACTAGGCTAGTATTGCATTAGAATTAAACCAAAAATATTGGCATGTCTTTCCAAATCTTATCATAGTGTAGGTGGGTGAGAGTGTAGGCACAATATATATTATATTCATACGAAGTCCCAAAATACATCTGGAACTCCGGTGCATCCTCGTAGTACGCCCAAATATCGGTCTCAATCACATGCATAATCATACTTGCATCTCGAGAGAGTCTCCAATCTTCGGCTTGCCGTTCATAGGTTCTTCAATAGATCATCTATAAAAGAGATAAAAGGCACTAAATGAGTACAAAGTACCCCGTGAGTAATACATTATTTTGGTTTACCCCAATGTTATAAAAATCCTTTCATGTCACAATTTAAGAAACATTAGAAGGCACAAACCTTTTGAATGCATTATAGGGCCCCAAATACTAGAAATTCCTACTACCCATGTTGCGCCTTATTGCCTTTCAAATACCAAGATGGTAATGACAATATAATGGATTCACAACAAATCTCCAGTTGGCCTTTAACGAATTTCCAAACCATCAATAAACCATAGCAATTTGCATACTACTCATCCTATCTTGGAGTCATAGCATGGGTCAAATCGAAGCAAACTAATACAAAATAGGTACAAGAACCTAGTAGTTCTTATGCAAGAAAAATATTTCAACAATATCCAAAACACATCCTTTCATTTGGAACTTACTTAAAACTTATGCATGCCAAAGAAAACCAAAGTAATGAATTACTCACCTTGGCTCTTGTGTCTTTAAAGATTAGTGGATACTTGTGAGTGACAAAATACCTCTAAATCCTTGGTATATTCAAGCAAACTAGCCTTTAGAATGGGAATTCTATATGTATATGGAAGATGCTTTGTTTGAGGAGTTAAAAGAGTGCTTTTGAAGGTATTTTCGAGGTGTTCAAGGCCTTGCTCAATTTATGGACGAATTTTTCTACTTGTTTTCTAAAAGTCTTCGAGTTTCACCAATGAAAAGGCTCCCATTTGTCCTAGATAATTTGTAAATGTCCAATAACAATGAGTCCAATTGGAAGTATAAGAATTCTTCTTATCAAATCAAGATGCCAAGTGTGTTTTATAGATTTAATTCATGTGAGAAATTCCCATTGGGTACAAGTGTCTTAAGATTTTTTTCCACTTATTTTTTAATAAATCCTTTTACTTAATGTATTCTATAATTAAGTCTTTGTATTTTTTATTATGCTAATGAGACACCGCATTTTTTGCTTTAAGCATTCTGCGGCCCCAAATTTACCACCCAATTGAACTTAGTTGTTCTCTTAGCAATTCTCCATAACCGTTCGAGCAATCATTTTATTTTCATCAAATAAACAAAATGTCTTCAAATTCTTATAAAATGTCTCGACTAGTCACTCAATTATAAGATTTATTCACCAATTACTTAGAGTTGAATGCTAAAACCAATTATTATCTCAAATGTGTCACTATTAAAGTAGAGAAATTACATAGAGTGTTACAATCTACCCCTTTAAAAGAATTTCGTTCTCGAAATTCAAAATTTCTTGTAAATAGTTCTGGATATTGTTTCTTCATTTCATCATCTCGTTCTCACGTTTCTTCTTCCAAGACTTCACTTTTCCATAATACGCGGACGAGGGGTACTTCTTTATTACGCAATCTTTTTGTATCCTGCATCAAGATTTCCACGGGCCGTTCTTCCAAGGTTAAGTCAGGTTGTATGTCAGAAGGAGTTTCTAAAAGTACATGAGATGGATTCGGTATATATTTCCTTAGTGTCGAGATATGACTTTTTGGTAGCCTTAATTTATAGGCCACTTCTCCAATTCTTGTTATTTCAAATGGCCCAATGTAACGAGGAGTTAGCTCGCCTCGTTTTCCAAAGTGTAGGAGCTGTTTTATTAGAGATATTTTGACAAATACTTGATCTCCAATCTCGAATTCCAATGGCTGTCGTCTTTGATCCGCGTAACTTTTCTAATAGTCTGGTGTGGCTTTCAACTTTTCCTTTATTCTATCCACCACTTTGATCATCTCTTCCATCATTTCTGAATTAATTATTTTTCTTTCTCCTACTTCATTCTAATACAATGGCGATCTACATTTTCTCCCATATAATGCTTCGTACGGTGCCATTTAAATGGAGAAATGATGCTACTGTTATATGAAAACTCCACCAATGGTAAATAATGATCAGATCGTTTGTGGGAATTCCAAGGCACGTGCTTGAAGTATGTCCTCAAGAGTTTGGATAGTATGTTCAGATTGACCATCAGTTTGGGTTTGGAAAGCAGTACTAAAATTTAATCGTGTCTCTAAAGTTTGATGAACTTCTTTCCAAAATCACA
>CAVNYN010209496.1:0-23693 GCA_963692815.1 Nyctanthes arbor-tristis
CAGACGTGTGCTCTTCCGATCTCTCGGAGAGTTTTTGAGTAAACTCCAATTATCTCATTGGGTGGAGGTTTTGAGTGCCTCTTGTATTGAGATGAGTGATAGAGGATAGCCTTATTGACCTTAGTTTTTTGTAGGTTACTAGTTGACTAGGTTTGTATGAGAGATCGGAAGAGCGTCGTGTAGGAGATGGTAAGTCGAGATATTAGTTCTCTTGGGGGTTAAACACACCTGGGGTTTTTTGTGAGATCATGTGGGGTCATACATGCATCGGATGCATTTGTTGCCTACGTGTTGATGTCTGTGTTTACCTCTAGGTGTATACCTCACTATCTTGTATTTAATATCACCTTTTGCTCTTGATTAGTCCATGCATGTCTTACACTTTGTGTGTCAAAAGCATTTGTTGCTTTGATTATCTGCTTGTATGATATATACGACATGTATATCTGTTAGTACTTTGTTGTGTACTTTCTTAGCAGGTGATGGTGATTAGAGCTGGTAAGGTCTTTAAACCCCAGTTGATTTAGGACACCTATTTTGTGCAAGAATGAACTTAGTACTTTTTGCTTATAGGTTTATTAGATATCAAGTGAAGCTTTATTAAGTTTTTGGCTACCTAATAAATCTCGGGCGAGGAAGGGAAATAATTCGGATCCACTTTTATTATAGGCTGTAAGCTTTGGACTGAAATATATTGTATGCGCTCCACAATTGGCAACTGGACTAGCTCAAAAGTGACTTAGTAGGCCGTCTAGAGGAAATACGATTAAGGCCGGATGCTCGAAGGCCCCACTATGATTGCACTGTAAAAGCATTGCCTTAATTTGTTTTAGGGTGTTGTCGTGTAGTGGTATGCCGAACGGTAAGTGGTGACAAGACGTCGACTCTTGTTGTTTTATCTTGTGAAGTGGTACCTAAGCCCTAACCTTTGTGGTCCAACACTACTGATGCCAGGCGGCACCAGCTACCGGAATCTGACGGGAAGGGCCAGATAAGAGAGGCAAAAGGGAAATTGTTGTTCTGTTTATTCCAGTCTGATTGAACCCCAACAATGCACACCAACAACAACTCGGAGATGATGAGCATAAACTACGACAAAAAAAGAAATGCAAGACATCAATTTCATAGAAGAAAAATGAACAGAAGAACGACAAGAAAAAGATGCTAAAGACCAAGTTGGATGTAAAACAAACCTAATTCTACCAGATGAAAAACAACAATACTTGGGTAATCAGAGCCTTTCATTCCAGATTATGGTAGAGATTCAACAATTAGGTTTTTGCTTTCTGGGAGTGAACGATATAGAAGACAGTAGGAATGGATTATCAGTGGAATTGTGGCTAAGAAATGTTTGAAGACTAAAGAGGATTAGGGGTAATATTGGAATTCAAAAATTTGGTCGTCGAATTGCAATAAATAGTGCCAGTTTCACTAAGCCATTTATATATTTTTAGGATATGTGTGTGTGTGTTTTAATCTTTTTAATTTAATCTTGATCTAGCATCATATGATATGGTAACGCTAGCATATATCAGGACACACCACATGGGCATGTATCTTGACACGTCACAATCATCTAGTGTGTCATGATACACGCCACTTGGCCATATGATACCTTATAGTATCATACGTGTCATACATATAGTGTTAGATCACACACACACATATATATCTCTGTGTGTGTATGTTTTAAGATACATTAGTCGAATAAGAGTGATTGACGATTTTGTGTTATAAGCTTTTTTTTTTTTAAATCCCTTTTTAATATTTTATTTTATTTTTTTTTTTTTGAAATAGTGAAAGGGTCTATATAAGTTTTGATGATTTAGCTGAAAAAATAATAGCTCACATTAGTTTTAATATATATTTTGTATACATGGAACCATACAATTCTTGGTGTTCAAATAAATGGGGTAACTTTTGCATAAGGAGTCCATTTTTGGGCCTTGGCAATTCGGTGAGATGAATTGAATCAATAGTTTTGCCACTGCCATATTTTTCCAAAATTATGTTGTGTTTTCCAACTCTTAGTCATTTCTCTGCTTTATGTATTCATTCTTTTTAATGTTCTGGACAAATTCCTATGGGCTCGGATCATTAAGAATATGTAGCCTATGTGGGCAGTCTATTTATTGCTGCTTTCATGCATTATACGGTTATTGGTTACCCTTGAATAAGTAAAAGAGAGTTCTTTTCTTGAGTTGAATTTGTGTTTTCGTGTGTGAGAATGTAGATACAGTTTTGCAACTACGCTACAAGTTGTGGTGATTATGCACCACATTGGAGCCATGTAAGCAGTAGGTATACATAAAACTTGAAGATTACGTACACATAAATAACATTTATAACTACTTGTGCGTAATATAAATATGGTTTTGTAATCATTGCATGAGTTGTGGAGATTATGCCCCAGATTGGAGCCATGTAAGCAATTAGACTATGTAAAGTTAGGACAATTATTCACGCATAAATAATATGTATAATTATGTGTGGGCAATGTAAATAATAAAAAATGCCACATCAGCTTTATTAAAAAAATTATAAACTTTGGCCAATTTCTAAAAATACGGCTTTTTCTCCACTAAATTTAAATATAGATAAAAACATTTACCTACATATAACAAATGTCAAATAACAAATCAATTATGCTTATTAAATTACCCACACAAATTAAAATTGTGTGTGGCTAAATACCTATACATAGTAAGTGTGGCTATTTTATCTATAGGCAAAACACTTAATTTCTTGTAGTGATATTTCTTGACCTAATTGAATAAATATGGTTTTACCAACATCTATTTTAAAACAGGAGTAGAAAAAGTGCATGGTCTTAATATTTCTTCTTTTCAGTTTCTAACGTATTATTTCGTGAGTTCTTGGAAGGATACAGCTCTAGAGGCTTTCAAAGTTGTGCAATTTCTGCTAAAGGCACTGGGCATTCCATTTATCCTTTTTTCTTTGCAATAACTTTATGGTTCTTTCATTTTCATACTCCAATGTATTGATAGGGCTAGCTTTTTTTATGATTACAGTTTTTATTTGATATTTTTTAAGACTTTTTATACTATTCCATGCACATGAAGTCAGAATCATTGATAAGTTCTTTTACCTTAACCCTGTGTGCCTGGAACTGGTAATATTTTAATTTTATGCAACTAAATATGAAACACTTGGATAATTTTTTTAGAAGACTCAACGAGACAGAAAGGTGATGTTATTTACCATTTAATTAAGCAATTGTTGCTAAGAAATAATATGCACAGTCAATATAATTATTTAAATAACATAAAAGAAACTCTAATGAAGAGTTATCAGTCATTAAACATATGCCTCGAATATTAAATGTTGTCTTTCAACTTGATTTTGGGTTATTCTATTGGGTGCTCTTAAATCTTAAGAAATGATGCACTAATAATCTTTAGGTTGCTTTATCATGACCCAAAAAAAGTTATAGGACCATAGCTTGATTTTCTCTCCTTAAAATTGTTTGATGACACTTCGTATTAAACAAGCATGCTACCAAAACATGGTAAGGGCCTTAAATGAGATGTCATTTATTATTTTAATGATATGAAGATTATAGTTACAGACAAATATTAGTTTATATGTCAAATACTTCTAAGACAGGTTTGGAGAATTAGAGACATGGTGTATATTCTCTTATCACTATAGATTTTTCAGTTAAGTTTTTTTTTTTTTTTTTTTTTTTTGAGAAAAGAAATTATCATTAATCAAGCATGTATTGACAAATTGATGAGCCAATGAACTTCTTTGAAGCTGTTTTTTTAAGTGAAATCTTATAATTTGATTGAATATATTAATATGATCAGATCCTAAAATAAAATAAATGATAGTAAACAAATTAATTCGGTTCAAAATTTCAGAACATCTAGGCTATAAGGAAAGTTTTTCTGTAAGAGAAAAGAGGGGAACGAGGGAGATATGCAATTAGAAGGCTAGAGCTATGACCATATAATGATGAGCAGATTTAATGTAAAGGAGCCCCTTAGGTAAAAAAATTACTAAAGTTCATGTGAAAAGGTGCTTGATTCATGTCTAGCATTTAAGAGACAATACGTATCCAGCGTCAACAAGAATGTTTTAAATCATGAACATGTAGTTAAGTTAATGCTAAAATGTATGAGCTTAAAAAGACTTCATTACCAGTCACCAAGGTTTATAAAATTGCAAACTGTTTACTTCGATTTATATTTTGGAAACCATACAAGATAAGAGAATTTTTACCCTCTATTTCGTACGTCCTCCGCCGTTGGAATAGATAATTAGATCATTTTAGATTTCATCGGTCATTCCTATCCTAAATTAGGTATTTGTCCATTTTTACAGGCATTGGTTTATGTAAATTTGCAAGTAAAAAACTATCTTGTTGAAACATGTCCACTTTGTCCCGCATTTGCATTTTTTGGTTAAAAGCTCCTATATATATATACACACACACACGTATTTGGCACAAGAGAATTCTTCTTTTCATTTTTGAAGGAGTAAATTTCGGGTTAGGTTTCTTCCTTTGTTGTAATTCTTTTTTTTTTTTTTTTTTTGCTATTTATTTTCCTTAATCTTATTTCCCATGTATTTTATTTATTCTTGGAGCATAAATGTACTTTACGAATCATGAAGTTGAACTTTTGTTTTGGGTTTAATTTCACTAGCAGTATCATTCCTTCAAAGGTCCGTAGAAGCATATGTCTTTTAATATTTCCTTAACTAAAAGGACTAAGGCTGCTTTTCATTTATTTGCGTGAGTCATTTCTTTGTTAAGTTTTATTATTTTTCTTCTAATTAAAACACTTGCAATGTAGTTTGAATTCTGTTGCACTGGCTAAATATTCACGTTTCAAGCGGGACACTATTAAATTTGAGAGTATTAGAGGATCCACATTGGTAGTGCTAAAGTAGGTCGTTAGTGAATTTGTTAGTTAACAACTGAAAAAAGAACATACATTGGTGGTGTTAAAGTAGTTGCTAAAATCATTTAATTTAACAAGTTGTTAGTTTTACTGTTAAAATTAACAATAAACTTAACACTTGATGTGGTATTACTTCTTCTTTTTTTATTTTAATTAAATTGGGATTAGCCCACTATTTGATTATTGAATTGATCATTAAATTTAATACTCTTATTTACAATCACCAATATAGTATAAATTAATAGTTAAATTTAACTTGTTTAGGTGTCCTTTAACAATCACTAAAAACTCTACTTTTTACTTATGCGGATAGTTAAATCTAACAACACCAATGTGGATGCTCTTAGAGGCACTAAACTTGGGACAAAGTGAATTATATACCCCTATTAATAATAAAGTAGGGGCAGAATTATGTTTGACCACTAATATTACTGATTGAGGTGTAAATAAATGCCCTTCTTTTTTCATCAAAAACTGGATTCTCACCGTGCGTTGTACGAAAATAATACATATCAAATTATTTAAAAAATAAATAATATGAAATTTTATAATTTTTTTTGTGTGGTGAAATTTTACGCGGTTACGTTTTCGAACAATAATGTAGTTTTTTTTCTTGTCATCTTAAGGTAACTATAGTTTACAGCAAATTTTAACCTGATTCTTATCGTTAACAGAAATAAATATCATTTTATTTTTTTCACTAATTTAGATAAATGGCATCGTACGAAATAATTGCTAGTTAGATTGTTACGTATACTGTGAAAATATATATTATTCGAAACCAATAAAGTTAAATAGCATGAATATTATATAAATTAATAATACATAAAAGTAGTCATATATATAGAATGGTCGTAATTATTAATATTCATTTATACCGTGAAAAATTACAATTATAATTTTCAATTAACTTAAACTAACGATATATATACATATGTTTAATTTCTACTAATTATGAACTACAAATTTCAAGATATATTAGACAAATGGATAATTGTTATAAACTATAAAAAAAGAATAGAAATAGAGAGAAAAGTTAGAGAGAAAACTCGTGAATTACATTTTTCATTCGCAACACATGATGTCTATTTATATACATACACGTGTGTTGACCTAAAAAGATTTGGAGCACAAGTCAAGTAACTTGGAGTGGTGGCTAAGAAAAGTAATGTACAGCTAGGGTTTCACGGGTTTAATAGTCATTCACCAAAAACAATAATTATTTACAACACTCCCCCTTGAATGACTATTCTAATCGTCTCACAAAAAAAACCCTCTTTTGGGAAAAACCCTGTGGGAAAAATCTACCAAACTAGGGAAAAAAGAATACAATCAGTTTTGACCAACGTTGGAGTGTCCAAGTGATGCCTCATTAAAATCTTTCCAGAAAAACCCAGTGGGACAAAAACTGATCGACGGAAAAAGAGTATAGCTGCTCCCCCTGAAATTAGCCAACAATGGTTCTGTGTTTAGCCAATCATATCTCTCCAATATCTTTATCACTTCTAAAATACATTCTGCTTCGAGCAACATCCACCTTTCAGGAATTTTATATTGAAGGTCAAAGTCTTGTACGTCATAAACATTTATTAAGTAAAGAATATGCTTCGTTAAAACCTTACAAGGAAAAAAACCTAATGGAAAAAAATCCAAGTGAAGGAAAAGGAGTACATTATTCTTTCGATATTTCATCGATGTTACCTCATTAAAAACCTTGCTAGGATTGAGACAAAACTTAGTCAAGGAAAAAAAAGTACAACGCGTATCTCTCTCATATTAACTGGTAATGTATAAAAGAATTTTAAGTTCGTCATATGCTTCATTCAAGCATACCAAATCTAATGATATGTTTTCATATATTACCAGTCGAATGAAACATTGCCTACACTCTTTCCCACACGACGCTCTTCCGATCTCTCTTTTAGCATGACTATCGATCATCATATTATTGACATTGTAACAACTGCATGATTGTCTTTTTATCTTAGCCAATATTCAATGTCAATAATTTTTATGAAATTGATTCATCATCCTCACTATTTATTAAGCTCATGAGCATGTGTAGTCGACCATTATTTCTTGTCAATTCCATCTGATCTCAGTATAAGCATAACTTATCGAGATCTCTTTATTTCAGTAATTTTAGGTAACTGAGCGTGTTTAGATACTTGTTAATTAGTTATGTCTATATACTCTTCTGGAGCATATATGCCTCAATATATACGACCACAAATATCTGCTCCATATTCTTTTATGGACACGACGCTCTTCCGATCTTATTTATTTTGGAATAGACCACATCATACTTTAGGCATGTCATTAATATCTCAAATCCTCTTATAGGATTTTATATCAATCAAAGATGGAGCATTTAACATAGTCTATTTGTTGGTAAGTATGCATCAGTAATCTAAAATGCATACTATTACAAACTTCAAGTTTGCATTATATTTGCGAGGATTACAATTACGCATTTCATATACTTGTTGCCAACTATCAATTCATTCCCTTAATTCTGAGAAAACTGTTCAATTTAAGAAACAGTTAAAAAACATGATACAATATATCATCCTTCATGGATGAAGCATACAAATACGGATTCAAATCTATTGTATGTTCTCAGCATTACAATAAATCCATCTTAGTACGCGTGGCGGAGTGACTATACATATCGCACTTATCAACTTTAGAAGGAGGCTTCTGACTGCAAGCCAAATATGAGGGATATCATATATTCTATTGGCATGTTGTAAGAATACTGTTGTAAGTGAAAGATCAATATCACTTAAAGACAAATGATTTGTTCTTAATTTGGTGTAGCAAATAAATTAAGGTGTATAATATTATTTTGCTAACCATAGGCAACTAATATCCCAAACAATATATGAATAATTAATAATTTTTGGGATAAAATTCACTAGAAAAATACATGTCTTTTATGATATATGGAACTTTTGCTTATTATCAATCAACTGAGTAAATATTCTCGCAAACTTCTGGTTATGAGTTTGATATGTGACCTCTAATAGATCCAAATTCATATAATATCTAGAAGGTCCACATGGAAGGTGAGTGGCCCCACACAGTTCACCCTGAATATTTTTCAGATATTTTTGGAACTCAATTCCAAATAGCTAGTGATTATTAATAATCAAATTCCCTGAGAACTTGCAGCACACGAGAATTCTTTTATGTGAAAGAATCTTCACTACAAGAAATCTGGGGCTTTACCCACACGTGTACGTGTGGGTAAAGATATTGTTATGTGTGAGTAAAAACGTTTACCCACATATAATGTAAGTGTCAACAAGTGTTGCTATCAGTCCGTAGAAGAAAGTTTTTACCCATACATATAATTATATGTGAGTAAATAATATCGTTTTACCTACACATAAAGATTATATTATTTGTGGGAAATGTGAGCGCCATGTGTGTAATGATGAAGTGTACAATGATTTGGTATCTGATTTTGCATGACGTGGACAATGATGTGGCAGCCGAGTTAGCAGATTTTATGTCGTGGATGATGACGTGTCATCGGATGTGGCATGCCACATATAATTAATTATGTGTAGGTAAAAACTAAGACTGTGTGGGTAAAAATGCGTTTATGTGAGGTAAAAATTAATTAAGTGTGGGTAATAGTATGTGGGTAATAATTTTTTCATTTTACATTTATAAATTATATGGGTGGGGAAGCCTATAAATATATATTTTAAAATTTAATACCTTCAACTAGAGAAACATTGACGAAAAATAGTCCAATAATCAATGAATAGATATATTCATAAAATAACAATATCCAACTGAAATTGTAAGTATCTTAATAAAGTTCAAATGCAAGTTTAACAAAATGAAAAAAAAAGCAGTATCAGCCAAAAGAACTTATATCATCAAAGAAACACAACTCATACATGATATATATCAATACAATTAATAAACAGGACCACCAGGATCAGAAGTAAGTCTACAAAACCATCAGAGAGTTGTGAGTGCAGTTTTGCTCACATGAAGAACAACAGGATGGACCAATTGGGAATGTGCCAAGATGTATGGTCTCAAACAATGATCCGACGGTCCAAACGGTAAGGATGAAGGAGATATATAATATTATTTCCAATCAAGGTGTGTCTCATCCTTTAAACATCTCTTCGAGCTCTACAAAACGAAACTTGTAATGATTTAGTTCATTGAGCAACTGAATATGAGTAGGACGTCTTGATTCTTCACTAGTGCTCCTAGCCCTGGAAGTACTAGGGGACCACGGCCTGAACAAAACAAACAGAGAAAAGGTAAATAATCATAGTCTATCCCAAAAATGAAAAAAAGAAAAAGGCGAAAAAATGCTGGATCAAAGAATATTTATCATCTCTACTATTGTGATACAAAAAATAGGAACTAATCAAATTGTTCGTAACCCAAAATAATTTATTATATTAAAGACTGAAATCCTACAATCAAATAGCTAAAATGAAAATAATGAAGGAAAGGAATTAAGTGGTACACGATAATACCCAGTGCATCAGTTGCAAGTTGCAAGTGGCAAATGTTTCAGCTATTGCTTCACCGTGCTCTTCAAGGTCTTGTCATTCTTATATGATGGAGAGATAAGAGAACAAAAAGAACAAAATTAAGAAAAACAACTCTCCATAAAATTAAAAAATAACACTTACTGTACTTCAAAAATAAATAAATAATACTTATTGTAAAATGGTAAGGGCATATACTTCCAGGCATAGAATGCTTATTCTAGCTTTACCTGCTTATTTATGTTCAACTTCGTCTTTACACCCACGGAAGAAAATAAAATTAAGATATAGTGGGATTCAACACTTAAGAGGGCTAGTTAAAAATATACTTTCAGTAAAATTGACTGAATTATTGAATGATGTGTACATTCTTCACCATAATTGACTCTATCTATTGCCACAAAACATTACAACCAATAAACAAATTAAAAAATTGGTATTTGACAATTTCTAATACATCACAAAAATTGAATGGATTTTCCTCAGTAATCTTAGAATAACAAAATAATAATTGAAACTACTTGTAATCTCAAGATTAGTACAAAATCCATAAAACGGTGACGGGAAATTAATTTAACATCTTAGTTTGGAGATATGCTCACATTTGTTTTCTACCAAGTATTCCCATTCATAAGCAATTCATTCGAAGATTCCTAAAGAAAAAGGGGGAAAAAGAGAACTTTATTTTCTTTTCTGAACTTTTCATCAAGAAACTATACCAAATAGCCTAGTATTTAATTTGTCATCATAGCAAAGAGGGAACTGGCCAACGAGAAGACGTAACACAAAGTCAATGAAACAGAGATTAACAACACAACTTTACAACTAAAGTAAAGTGCATAATTATATTATGAATGATAGACAAGTCAAAAATAGCACAATCCACTTCAAGTTCAATGTTCAAGTTTCAATCCAACACATGTAGTAGTTATTAGCAAACTCTTGAAAATCGAAGTCTCATATCCTATCATAAAAAACTACATCCAAGCAAAGAATAAATGAACTCGCTATTCACGTTAAATAATCCCTTAAAAGAATAACAGATTGCAAATAAAATACTACAATACCCTGCCTAGGTCTCAAAACTTCTTTGTTTCCAACTTCAATATAAAAATACAATTAAAGTCACTTTAAGGTGTTAATTCTTTTACTAATTACTTGAATCACATGAGCCCTCCTTTTGGTTTTAGAATATCTTTAAATATATTCTCAAATATATGATACCTATGTCCCTTGTTGTCAATGGTCATAGTCATGATAAACACTAAATCACCCTAGAGACTGTCCCTCTAGACTTGAACTTGAAGGTTCACTCACATACTAGATAAATAATCTCATATTTCAAGTCAGAAATACTAAAACATCACAAAAGCCACAATTTTACATCACGCATAAATGAAAAAGCGAAAATGTAACAACATTATTAAGAAATATCTGTATTGAAATTCATATGTACCAAAAGCCCTAATACAAAAATCACCGAGATATGATAAGCTAAAAATAAAATAATATTTTTAAGTAATTGAGAATCATACTTAAAGTTCTGGCAAATCTTCCATGAGTAAATTCGTTTTCTTGATAAAGATAGACAGTGGAGAGAGAGACGGAGACTGCCACTTTTTCAAACGAAAGAACTATTGTAGAATTTTGGGAAGCATAGATACGATACAACACCTCTATCCAGAGCGCCGTTGGTTCCTCGAGACCCAGGCCTATTGAAGTGAAGGGAAGATAAGGGCGGATTGGCTTTGTCCTCGACCGAAGAAATAACTTTTTAGAAGGGAATTTAAGGGCATTCAATCCGTTGTTTAAAAATAATAATAATAAATAAATAAATAAATAAATAATAAAATAAAAAATGTTTATTAGATTTTGCAAAAATTATTTTACCGTGAATCATGTTGAGAAAATAATAGGGCTTTTGTATTTGTCTTAATTGATTTTTATAGAATTGATTTATCATAATTAATTTAGAAAAACAACCGCCGTCTTTGTATTTGCCTTAATTAATTTTCATAGAGTTTATTTGGGTCTAATTTTTGGGAACAAAAGCTTTTATATTCGTCCTACTTAATTGTAATAGAGCCCAAAATACTCATACACCCAAAATTAATTATTACAAACAGGGGCATATGACTTATTTTGTCTCTAATTTAATGCCTGAAATTTCCTCAATTAATTTAGTATAGTGTTTGAAATTCGGGAAAGAGGAAGCACGATTTGGTGGGTTTTTCCTTCTTTCTTTTCAAGGACAGTGGAATTGAGTCAGGAATAAAGGAATTTAGGGAGAAAATGATGAAATGTAATTAAGTAGGTGAATTCTTGTTTTCATTTTTTTCACATGTCATCACTTACGTGGCACAATATATAATAATTACTTAATACTTAAATCATACATATTTAATATTTTTCACAATGTGTACATAAAGTTTGAAGAATTACCCACACATAAATAACATTTATAATTATGTGTAGGTAATATAATTAATTAAAAAAGCCGCCTCAGCATTATTGAAAAAAATTATAAATCCGTGCCAATATTTAAACATGCAATTTTTTCTCCCACTAGATTTAATTGTAACTAAAAGTCTTTAACTACACATAACAAACGTCAAAAAACAAATCAAATATGCATATTAGATTACGCGCGCATATCAAAATTATGTGTCACTAAATATCTACACATAGTATGTGTGGCTATTTTACGTGTAGGTAAAACACTTATTTTCTTGTAATGTTTCCAGTTCTTTACATGATTTTTGATAATTCTTATTATCAATTAACCGGAATAGTCTAACCGGTCATGCCAAATAATTAAGTTCCCATAATAGTGAACTTCTGGTCCAATATAACAAGTAAAGTACTTGAACAACATAACCAAAACTTTTCAAGCAAGAGACATTAGATTCTCAACCAAAGACATGCCGCAAGGGAGAATACTGATTATAGATGATTGGCTTTAACGAACCATCACTACAACATATAATGTGGCATAATCTCAAATAGAAGTTGGGAGTTTTGTTTTCATAGAAAATGGTCTAGCAATTAATTGAAGATATTTAACAACAGTTTTGCTAAGCCATTTTGTTCATAGACATGAACAACTAAATATTAAACTGCAATTCCGATTGCAATGTAGTAATCATCGAATGCTTGAGATCAAAACTCACCAGCATCATTAAGGTAAACTTCTTGATTCCAGGAATTGGGCTTTTTAGTTTTATTCTATGAGCAGGTAGCCTAGAAAACACTGCATTTATAGTAGAAAGCAAGCGAAAATGGGACCATCTAGTAGAAGTTCCAAGAAAATTGGAGATTCAATATTAACCTTCATACTAGAAGGTTTAATGACTAACTTGCCTTGCGCACAAGCAGCACGTGGGAAACTATTTGCTAAAAGAGACTTCTAGTTCTTTAGGTTGTACCCATGTTAATTATCTGTCGCATCATAGTTACTCGTGCATATCTAAATCTATCATGCCAAGGTTTAAAGCCGTTTTCCTTAACAAACTTCAAGTTCATGACATCGTTTGTTTCAATTGCATTTATGAATGTATAGTACATTCCAGATGGTAGTGCCGACAATTTTTCCTTTATCTACTTTCGGCCAAATACAAAGGAATTTATGCAAAAATGTTATCTTTTAGCACTATCTCAATGTAGTATCCATTGGATATATTTAAAATTTAGCAAATTTCTCTGGAATTTGCTAAAGTCATCAATACGCAATCGATCTATTATTTATCAAAATAATACAAGCTCTTCTAGAGCTTTTGATGATGTTTGATGCACCTGATATATAGTATCAACATTATTTTCAGCTATTGTTAATTTTGAAAATACCTTGTCTTGAATAATGGTGTGTGTAGTTGCACTATCAACTAGAATAATTTATTATGATTAACCACCAATTGGGTTATCAATAATCCCTTTTGGATTGGCAAAGAAATCAGAAACATCAAAGTGAGTCACTACTTGACCATCATAATCAAGGAAAATTAGTCTCCACTTTCCCTTTTCCCTTGATTGACTACTAGTTAGAGATCCACGAGATATTTTGTCGTACAACAGGTTCATGCTCAATGCCCCTTCAAGCTCTCTTTTAGATGAGCTATTACTATTGGATGCTTTTATGCATCAACTGTTAGAATTTTGTTCATGAGTTTTTTGCATGTCTTCACCCATGATGCACAATGAGATGTTACATTTGCTTTAGGTAATGCAGTGAAACTAGTGGGGCATAACTCATGATTTTTCATGTATCATGCGGATCTTTGATGGTAAAGTACTCAACTTTCAAGTTATCGTGGAGATAACAACGAAGGAAACTAAGTGATTTTACACTATCATTAGATCTGTTTCCTTCTTTAATTTTCTTACCCAAGCCACTTGAGATCAGATGTACTATCGCATCAATGGCTCATGCTAACTAATTCTTGCCGATATCACGTGCAACTAACTAAATTTTGGCAATATTGACCATTTGTATAACTTTACAATATGTTAAGTTATAAATTCAATGTCAATAGGACATGAATATTTACACTTTCCAACGGGGAGTATTGTTTCACATATCACCAAAGAAAGGTTTTTGATCATGCCTTGTAATTTTTTTTGAAGAAATCATGCCTTGTATTAGCTTTTAACAAATGATAATCTGCTGCTATATATTACAGAAAAGCAGACGTGTGCTCTTCCGATCTCAGAAAAGAAAGGTTTTTGATCTCCTTATATTAGCATTCTTGGTCATGCTTCATCTTATGTTTACTTCCTTAGAGACTTGATCATGGATCTCCTTATATCACAAACAATGAACTACTTTTTAAATCTTGATTTGTTTTGAATTTTGTGTTAATTTTCATCCGCCCTATTTGATGACATTATCATCAAATAGGGCGGATGAAAATGTTGAAAGATTGAATGAATTGGTGGAAAGGAAGTCTTATGCCACCATTTCACCATCAAAACCTTTAATCCCAAGTGAAGAAAACTTAATACAAATCAAAGACATTCAAGACCTCTTAAGAATGGTAGTTGTCTTACATTCTCTCTTTATTATCTTTATAAAACAAAATAATTGACGTTTGTTTGTTTAATGGCATTGGCATAGCAAAACTACTTTTGGATTAAGGTAAGCTCAAACTAAAGGTAACATGCAATCATATTGGTACCTGGCCTGGAGTATCCAATAAAGATTCTGGAGAAGTCTACAGGTGCCAGTTTTGCACATTCACTAAAGCAAAGGCAATTCCAAGGTAAAAAGACAACTCGTATTACATTATATGTCGTATAGACTATCCAATATGATATCGTGACTGATATATTACCTTATCAGATTATAATAATTTAATTGCTTCTAATTCACACTATTGCATCTCTCTTTCTCTAACCATTTAGAGCTCGGGCTTATGTTGAATTGTGGGATCACACGGGTTCCATATCGGCAAGTCTTATTGGTGATCCAACGAAGATGTTCTTCCAATATTTTGCTGAGCAAATAATGGCCGTAGCTTCTAAATGTTCTCTATAATCTTATATTTTTAAAATTTACAACTTCTAAATATAATGCTAAACTATTGTAATATTTCCAAAGTCTGATGATGGTGCATTGAATATAATGCGAACATCCATTGACGAAGAACACATATTTTATGTCAAAGTTGTAAAGAAAAAAGATTCTGATAGCTATTTATTTGAAGTTGTATTCTTCATGGCACCACCAACACCAGCAATTGAAGGCAACAATGAAGCTGAACTCCACGAAAAACATAATGTGATAGCTGGTTGTAATTCTTTGGCTCTACTTCAGATAATCAGCTTGCTCTAGCAAAGGTGAAAAGGGAACTCATTTTGGCAGCTCCAACATCTTCCTCCAAGAAAAGATTGAGCGATGATTATGATGAACTTGATCCAAAAGAAGATTAGATCATCACTCCACCCGAGTGAAACATATCAATTTGTGGTATCTTATGTTACTACATGGGAGCAGAAAACATGTTTCATCTTTTGTCCAATGCTTTCATGTTTTGTCTGGTAATTGTCCACTAGCAAGTACTACATCTATAGCCCGAGAGAAGAAAATTAGACCTCATATTAGCAAAACTATTTCCTCTTTTGATGAACAATTTTAAAGACAATTACCAATCAAACAAAAGCATCTTATATTGTACTGTTTATGGTTTGTTGAAGTTAGTATAATATATATAAATTAAAGTTTCGATTACTCGAGCATTTGTTATATGTAAAACAATTCTGCTTCCATCTATAAACATCTCAAGATTTAGTTACATGACTGCAATCCATCCTATTCCCATAGTCTTAAATTTGTAGCCTTTTTTTGGTTTATGCAAATGTCAGACTATAGCATATATTGTTGTAACTACGTTGTGTTAACTTTTCATATCTTGTTCAGATAAAGAATTAACATAATTTTTGTGAGCTTTCCAATCTTGGATTGTTATGAACTTATGTGTAGTAAGCTCATTAACTTTGGAAAATGATTTACCAACCAGCAGCTTCTCATCTCTTTTATTGACATTAAGTCTTTAACTCCGCCAAATGCTTTACCGACCAACAATATCCCCTCTTTTATGGTTTCTCAGTGTTACTTCATCCATATAGGCTCTAAATGTTTAATATAATCACTATCAAAGTTCCATGCAACACACGACCAATACACTAGTATATATATAAAGTCGACTGAGTCAAAATAAAATTGATTTGGTCAAATTTCGTCTCACATAAACACGTGGTCTTGGATAGGGATGCATAACGAGTCAACCGGAAATGAGCCAAGGCCCGAGTAGAGCCCCAAATTGAAGGGCAAGCTCCAGCCCAACCGGCCCATAATTACTGGCCAAGTGGCCCGTGTACATGGGTAGTCAAAGCCTATGTCTAAATTTAGAAAAAAATAAAAAAATAAAATGAAGAATCCAAAACAAGACGTCTCTCTTGTTTTGGATTGATGGGTGATGAAACCTCACATGCCATTTCACATGACAAGACTTGTTTGACCAAAGAAAAGGGAAAAAATTATTATAGTTGGAATTGTCATTTCAAGTAGTATAGGGCAGCTAGGAAATTTGGTTGGATTCATGGGAAATGTATACATATAAGGGTCAATTTCTAAAATGGCCAAACACAAAAATCAAAGTTCAAAAATGGCACTCTTTGTAAATCAGTTCAAAAATGTCCAAATTTAGTGCAAAATTAAATTAAAACCCTTCAGAATTATTGGGCTGAGGAACGTCTATTCATCTCTCCGCCATGGCCGATTAGCGTCGTACGAGCCGGGAAAAGGGGAAAAGGGTCTGCAAAATTCATCTACTTGGACAGAAATTTGCAATACACGATTGGCAATAACCGTAGGCAGATGAGAGACGATGGGAGCAAAAATCCAACGGTCAAGAAAAAAAAAAGAGAAAAAAGAGAGTTGATATAGAAATCTTTCGAAGAGGAAAAGAAGAAGCGAAAGAAGAGAACAGATAGCGCCAATGGCAGTTGACAGAAGAGAGAGAAAACAAGGCTGAATCCCCATCAAAGAACTAGAGAAGCTACTGTTCAAATGAAAGTTGTGGATCCTGTGTTTCTGAAAAGGTTAGTTATCTTTCCTATAAATGGTATTGTATTTAATAGTGTTGCAGTAAAATGATCCTACCCCTTTCATAGACAATGGTTGGATGTGTGTGATTAATGAGTTGTTCATTTATGATGCCCATGGATATTGGTGATGAATTTTCATTTTGTTGGATGAATGTCTTTTATGATTCATTAATTGCAAGACAACATCTGCTTGCTACTGAGTTGAAACAACATTAACCATCCTAGTTAAGTACGACAGACAACTGGTAGGGAAACTGCATTTCTAGACAGTTTGAATTGTGTAGCAAACTGTCATCCGTCAATCCCTACAAAACAATCTGTCGAGAATTCTGGAGATTACAAATATGTATGAATGTTAACTTTACTATTACTGCTAGCCTAACTAACAATGCAAGAAACCAAATTTTTGATTTTTTTGGCGTTTTCTGTTGGGGTCCTAATTGATCACCCCGATGCTTAGGCTCAAGCACAGCCGTGTGAGCACATCACCACCCATTCCCAAAACACATTAGCAGGTAGTGATAGTGTCACATCATTTCTCTCGTATCGTAATAGTTTAAGCTTCAAGACTTAAGTAGTAATGCCAATAAACAGTCAAAAATACAGATCGATGGGCATTAAACTATCAAAATTTTCATTGTACTTCTCTAAAATGAGAGTTGCAGGTTCTAATGCTAAAAGCTCCTACAACATGAGTTCTAGTAAAAAAACAATTGATTTCAATAGAGGGATCTCATTTTTTAGCAAGAATGAGAGATGAAAAGTGTGTCTACCCATAACCGTGTCTAATCTGATAACAGTTTTCTTAGATTTCTTGTAGTAAGATGTTGGGTTTTAGTCTGCGACAAGGGCACAATTGCAGCCGTATAATGCAATCATATTTTTCGTCACCTGATATTTATTATCGTCAATGAAGAAGAGTACTACTAAAAATAAGTCAACCCTGCATTATCTGCAATCAAACAGCCCAGAGATTGCTAACTACTCTTGCGTTAATATTAAAAATGGTGTATAAATCATAAAGAATTGAACCTGGTACAGTTTTGATAGAACATTTTATGCCTGGATGTTGAAAAGAATTGGAACTTTCATCTTTTCATCTTAAATCAGCAGCTGAACCATTTATGTTGTCCACTAAAGAATTGAATTGCAATGACACAACAGCATATCATGGCCTCAATAACTCAAGAATGTCAGAAACCTTGTATGTATAATACTGGGGTTGAATATGGTTTGATGAGTCTTGAAGAATTGATGTGCTCTTCCGATCTCCTGCAAATGCCATAGGTATATCAGTGTCATGCTGTCGTGAATCTTAATCTCTCATTTGTTTAACTTATTGTATCTAGAAGTAGCAATATTGTATCTGCATTGGAGGAAAAAAAGGGGAGAAGGAACTCACGGTTTAGCATGAAGATTCACTCAGGACAATCTTGTCATTAATATATCGTGATTGGTTAAAATAAGCTGCTGATGACATAGGTTTATTGGGTGAAAGAGAGGATTTGACTAAAGAATCAGAAAGATGACATAGGAGAACAATTACCATCATGGAATTAAATCCAACTATGTATTTTGTTAGGAGAATTTGACTAAAGAATCAGAAATGTGTGCATATGGGGCTAGGTTGGGACAAGAAATTCGGTGGAGAGCAATATTATTTAGGAGGGTACCTGATCCGGTGGGAAAACCATAAATGAGTATAATCGTTGGCAAGGACTTCTGAGAAAACACTTCCACAGGAATCCTAAGTTGTAAATACTAGACAGTTAAGAAGAATGTGACTCTGTAAATAGGTAAATACAGTTGGGATACAATACTTGCAAAGTCATGCAGGAGAATCCATCGAACATATCTCACCGAAAAAGCATGTAAAATGGATTGGGAGGGGTCTTGTCTACAGTTATATATGTGGCATTTGGCCTACTTGTATTCGGTTTATTGTTGTATTGACTCTTGGCTACTTACAACTTGATTTTTTGTAGATTCATCGGCTCATGGCTAGAGTCATATTGTCGCATGGGGGTCAATTTGAAAGGATAAATAACAGTTGGAGGTGGAGTGGTAGTGCAAGCACTTCAATTGTGGTACAAGCAGATGTTACGCTTGGTGAAATGCGTAAAAGAATTTCAGAAAAGTTGAGTATAGACATTAAGCGTAACGTTTTCTCTTTGACATTTAAAGTACCTCGAATGGATATTCCCCCTGCAGAGATAGTATTATGTGTAAGTGTCATTCCATCGGACGATAGAAGGCCCTAGACAAGTGCGCCACACATCAGTCAAGAGCAGGGGAACCCAGCCTCTGAAGAGGTTTCTAGAGGAACATATAATGGAGGCAATTGTGGTGGCAACCATGGCTTTGGAGAGGCAAATGGTGTAACAAATGACGACCCCCTCATAGATGGGGGTATGGCGCAGCAACCCATGGGTGAAGAGCCGACACAGAGCAATACGGGCACAAGCAATGCATCTTATATGTCTATTGGGTCACGATGTGATCCCAATTACTTGTTCCAAGCCCCAGCTGCCACTAACTTTGAACAAGGCCATTTATTCTTTAGCAAGAAGGAGGTGTTGATAAAACTGTGGTTGCTCGCACTTAACCAAAGATTTAGGTTCAAGATTAAGAAGTCCAACCGACAGAGCATAACAGTCGTTTGCATGGACGACAACTGCCATTGGCATATGCGTGCCAGTAAGATCAAGGAATCTACCATCTTCACGGTGCGTACATGTAGATAAAACTCTACTTGCAAAACCAAAGTTTTTCAGAATTCAGGTTACTGTCTTCATATACTTGGCCATGGCAAACAAAATTTGAGCAATTATACCTGGGACTATTTGCTTGCTTTGATTCACGTAACTAGGACCTATGTATGGGGTAAATATTGTATCCAAATGGTCATTTTTAACTTGGAGTGAAATAATTTACATAATGGATACTCATGAAGATTTGATTATCTTTGCCTCCTGCATAGAGGCTAAATTTTATCACTTACCTTTGCCATGTACTAGATACAATGTAGATGTGATTTGTACTACCCATAAGTACTTGCTTGTAATATTTCATTCGACTAGAAGCTTCTGTGTCTGATAAGTATTGTCTCTGCCTGGTTATTTTTTACTCAAAATGTCAGTGTTAAGATAATTGAGAGTAATTGAGATTCATGAAGAACATATTAGATTTGCATGTGTTGTGTTTCCAAAACCAAGTGTAGGCTAGAGAAAAATTGATTAGATGTGTATGTTACTACTCTAGAACGTTTGTATTGCTGTTGTGTAGATGATATTGTACTTAGTGGCCTATATGCGTTAGCAACATAGTCATGGCTCTACGTTATAGGCATAAGTCTAAATGTAGATACATTTTATGGGAAAAAACTTCCACTCATTGATAATATTACGGCCCACATACTTGCTACGTGAAATGTTTATGTATACTATATTAATGTATGCTTCATTAATATTCTTATGCAGTAACACACTTGATTTCGTACGTTGGGTAGCAATGATTGCATTAATGATTTACTATAATCTAATTCTGATTTGCTCTAGGTTTGTAGGTTTGATTCTGTGCACACATGTTCAGTGGATGTTAGATGCAATTTGCAAAAGCATGCCACAACTGCATTAATAGCTCACCACATTAAATCTCAGGTACAAGACGAGAGCCGAACCTATATCTCGTCAAGGGTAATAAGAGAAGTGCAATGTGAGTTGGGGGTGACGATCAATTACACTAAAGCATGGCGTGGTACGGCTACCTCTTGGATTTTGGCAAAGGGCGATCCCACGGAGAGTTTCAAGAAGTTTCACTCGTATTGTCATGTTCTGAAACATCATAACCCAAGTACTGTGACTCACATCAAGACCGATGACGAGGACCACTTCTTTTATCTTTTTCTGGCATTTGGTGCCTCAATTTGAGGGTTTATAGTGTACCTAAGCCAGTAATATGCGTTGACGCGTGGCATCTCAAGGGGCCTTACAAAGGTACTTTGATAGTTGCAACTGGACAAGATGGGAACACATAGATTTATCCCATTGCTTGGGGAGTTGTCGACGGAGAGACAAATGCCTCATGGCTATGGTTTATGTCCAAGCTGAGGGAATTGGTAGGGGAGACAGAGAGATTGGTCTTCATTTCAGACAGAAAATCATGTATTGAGTATGCAATCCAGGAAGTATTCCCACGGTCCCATCATGAGTGTTGCATATGGCACATAGAGGAAAACCTGGTGCAGAATTACAGGAAGACCAATGCCATAATGTTGTTTCAACAAGCAGCAAGGGCTTATTGCATTGGAGAGTTTGAGCGGGTAATGTCGCAGATCCATGGTATAAGCCCTAGAATAGCAACATACCATGAGAATGCCAGCATTAAGAACTAGTCACGGGCACATGTCCCAGGAGATAGATACAATATTATGATGACCAACAATGCAGAATCCTGAAATGTAGTTCTAAACCATGCACGCTGGCTCCCGATTACAAGCTTGGTTGAGCATATATGTGGATAGAAGCAAGAGTGGTTCCATGCACATTACACTAAGGTGAATTCTTGTTCATATATTCTAACCCTAAAGATGGAAGCCCATCTCCGATTAACATTAATGACGGGCACCGGTGTTTGTGTCAATGATATTGATGAAGATTCTATCCAAGTTGGACTTGTTGGCACTGGCTTCACGGTGAATCTGCATGAGAAAGGATGTACTTGTCAAGAGTTTCAACTAAATCATATGCCATGTGCACATGCAACAAGAGCTAGATGTTCTAGAGGCCTCTCATTGTACACATTGAGTTTGCAATTCTACTCTACATATAATTGGCGGGGGCGTACTCTGAGGTGACCTATCCTATAGTAAATGCAGCCGCCCGACAGGCCACAAACCAGCCAACGTCGTTCCAGAGTTGAGATGTTTGTTGGTCGTCAAAACTGCAGCAGATGTGGGAACACAGGTCATTACAAACGAACCTGTCCCAATCAACAACCGTGGCCTTCAAACAGATGAGTAGCTGCAATATGGAAAACCCCTCAGTAACTCTTTCTTATTTTTTTAAAACCTTTTTGCATAGTTTTTACGGTATGGCCAAACCCTTTTGCATAGTGTTTCATGTTAGTTAGACGAAACACATGAGCTTCCTATGGATACGGCCTTTAGCCATGGTGATTTCATGTACGTAGGGTTCAATTTTGTGATCTTGTTATGATCCAAGATTATTTGAACACGGATCTGCGTGTTACATTTTGCCAACACAAGTTGCAAGTGCAGTTCCCGATAGTTTATCGATTTTTCTCTACAGATAGTCCCCTAGAATTCTATACAGATTGGCACTTGACTACTCCAACTCTAAACAGTTGATGGGTAGTTCTCGACAGTTTTGCGTTGTAATTCTATACAGTTGACAAAATATTGTATCACTACCCATGTCATGCTCCTGACATGTAGTTCCCAACATTTGATCGGGGTTTCTCAACAGATAGTCCCTGGAATTCTAGACAATTTACTATTGACGCCGGCAATTGGCTACGCCAACTCTATACAGTTGATGTGTTGATCTCGACAGTTGTGTTCTGTATATCTACACTGTTGATGAGTTATTTTGTCCCCAGCCCATGTCATGTTCCAGAATTGTCAACACCCCTCGACATGCCGCTTCCAATAGTTCATATGTGTTTCTCTACAGATAGTCTCAGCTATTATACATAATCTACAGTAGTCATAGTTGGTGGCCTACCCGAAGACTATACAGGGGTTTTATCTTTCGTGACAGTTGAGTGTTGTAATAATAGACGCCTTTGCTAGAATTAAATTGCATATGTCGACCACGGTCAAATATTTGTGCATCAACTCATCAGGGGAAACTATAGTTTTACAAACCATCATTTTTGCTGTATGGAAGTTTAAATCCCAAGCAATACATCATTTTAGTTTGGAGTCGAGACTAATCATATCTCAAGTGATGTGCATATTGCTCTTGTTCTAGTGATGTAACTATATTGTTTTTGTAAATTATTTGGGCCTCGATAAACTTTAATGCAAACAAACGACTAGATGTACATTATATTAGCAGTGGCCCCTATGGCACCTACGTATATGACATGCATTATAGGGCAAACTTGACATGAAAACGTTGCTCAATACAAATAAGCCATTACTGTAGTAGGCATAATCACGAACTAGTAAGAAGCACATATGAGCCAACTAAGACAAGATGTTCAGTATTCTGTTGATACCAGCCATCATAATAAAATATTATTTGATAGCATGCTAGAGCAGTCTACTACTAATAACCGGGCAACAGACAACGAAGCTTGGCAAACATAGCAGAAACGGCGATGTCCATAGACCTTCATGGATCCAGGACCCTAGACACATTGCTACCAACACTCTCATCCTCACTACTTGATACCAGGTCGACCACCCCTTCATAATTACCGCCGTGGCCTTCATCGTCAGATGTGAGGTCGACAGATCGGAAGAGGTAACCTCAAGTTGATCACTCTCTGAACTAACGGCTATCACATCCTCTACCATGGAGCCTCCATCTTTGTTCTCAGCATCAGTGTGGTGAACTACTTCGAGCGGTGCATTGACGTGAAGCTTATTGTCAGGGCTGGAAGCAAC
>CAVNYN010209497.1:0-10356 GCA_963692815.1 Nyctanthes arbor-tristis
TTTTCATGTTCTTTCTATTTTTTTTGTTTTGTCTTTTTTGGTTTTTTTTAGCTGCCCTGCTCAGGCGCCTCTCTATATTCATTTTTCTTTCTTTCTTTCTTTTTGTTTTTTCCTTTGCCTTCTTTCTTTGTTTTTTTTATATTCCTATCTCTCGCTCCACGCCTCTCCCTACATTCATTTTTCTTTCTTTTCTTTCTTCCTTTCTTTCTTCCCCAATAGATCACGTCTCTCTCTCTCTCTCTCTCTCTCTCTCTCTCTCTGTGTCTAGAGTTACTGACTCACTGATGAGAAGATGTAGAGAGTTGGTTGGAAGATAAACTACATATACCAAAAACTAAAAATGAGAGGAAGAGAGAGTAGAACGCACCCCATCCTGAGAAAAACATCAGACTTCTTGACTTTCCGTACTCCTGTAACTAGCAAAGATACAGCTCTTCCATCATCATCGGACTCGACTTGGAAGTTGACTATAACATGGCCCAGAAGGTCTTTGGTCTCCAAGTTTATCCCAAACGGTAGGTCATCGATCAGAACCCGCCGGATCTTCCAAGATTCTATTCCATATTTCTTGTTTTTCTTCCTAATCTTGAGAACATCAAATATCTTGCTGCCCCCCGGCTTGAGGCGGGGGGAAGGAGATATGGTGTTTGGAATCCAACAGTCGGATCGACTTACTGCTTTTATTTTTAAATTTAAGATGGAAACCAATAGCCTTCTCTGCCATATTAGATGTTTCTTATAGATACAAAGGAGAGTTCATTAATGGGGTGGCCATTATTCGGGTTCATATAGATGTTTCTTCTGCTACAAGGAGAGAGAAAGGTGAAATTTCAAAGGGGCGGCTTCCCCTGTTGACTGGCGCAACTCAGAAAACCCGCGGTATGCATACGGGATATGCATGCCGCAGCCGCGCATGCAATGATCTTTCACGGTAATGACATGGTAAAGAAATGTGAAAATTAATGATTGATATGTGCATACAGCTTCACAATTTACTAATAATAAAATGAATTTGTCAGAAAAAAAAAATAATAATAAAATGAAACCGAAGTTTTGATTCAAAGATACCCGTGTATGTGACGTATTCTCATTCACTAATTTACATGGTCTCCATATATGGGTCCATAAAACTAGTGGAAATTAAGAAATGTAGCATATATATTGCGTGTCTCTATAATGAAGACACCTAGTGTCTCCAAATCAAAATTGGTAGCATGGTCTCAGCTGAATTGATTTGTTTAGCCAATTATTTCAAAAGTTTAGAATAATAGAGTGTGTTTAGCTCTGTAAATTGGAGAGTTAATTTAATAGCTACAAACTTCAATGCTCCTTTTTTTTTTTTTTGGCAAAAGTCTAGTCTAGCGAAATCATATTTTATGGTTGGTTGTTTTCTTTTTTTAAATATTATATAGGGCTCAGGAGATAAGGGAGGGGGGCGAACTTACATAGGGATAGGTATGGTTCAAATATAATCTCCAACCCTTAAATTTGAGTATTCAATCACTGCAACATAATTAATACGAGCCACTTATATTTCATCTTATTGGTCAACAAAAATTTTATTATGCCTACATATAGGTCGTTATTAGGCTTACATGTATATGTAGCACCCATCTGAATTGGATTTTAAGGATAGGCGTGGGGATGAATATTCTCTGAATGAGTGCCACATATACAGATAGGTATAATAATAATTTACCTTGCCGGTAGGTATAATAAAATTTTTGTTTCACCTTCCAATACTTATGTGGGTCCAAGTGGTTTATTGTTCCAATCTTATCTTATCTCTTATCTTATCTTATCTTATCCACTAGTTTTTTTATTCATATATTTATTTTATTAGTTTTTAGGCTATCTTTAAATATTTAATATTTCTTTAGACAAATTTCAAGTCTTGTGTAGATTGAAACTTCATTCTCATTTCAATTTAGTGCATGCTCGTGAGATTACAGGCATAACAATAAAGTAAAAATTTAAGTTGGGGGATACAATAGTAATAATATTTGATAATGATCATCTAGAACAAAAATAAAAAAATTTTTTAATTTTTTTAGAGCAGGAAGTGGTTAAAAATTAATGTTAGGGGTAAATCATATAAAATCTATCTTTTATTGTAATATTATTTTCCTTGAGTCTTTTATTATAATAGGATGCTATGTACTTTAGATTTTTACAATAGATTTAGTGAGTCGTGATTTTTTTTGGAGAATGTATGACACTGTATAAGGAAAATACGAACAATAATTTCTCCAAAAGTATGCGGTAGAGAATGAATGTAGAAAAAAATTCATTCTGACAAATGAATATCATTCATACTCTAAATGTGTTTTTGAATTTCTTGTACTGATAAAAATTCATTCTGGCGTTTTATAAATTTTGTATTCTCTCTTTTCCATGGTTTTTTTTGGTTTCTATACTCACCATGAAATTAATTTTGTATTAAAAAATTCCTTATTCTCATTTTCATTATGCCAAATAAAAACATTGTAAGTTTCAATTTGATTCTATTAATGTATATTAGTAATATATGTATATGAGTGAAAAGTATGCTTATTTAGTTTTTCAAATTGCCGCACTTCTTTTTTTGCTAATTATTCTATTCCGTGCAACGCACGCATATATAACTAGTAGAAAATAACAATAAATAATTGAAATAAAATTATAAAGAAAAAAATATTTGTTGAAAGAAGTAAGATAAAGAGTTTATTTTGTTGTTCGAAAAATGAAAAAGAGTTAAATTTTTTTTTTTTTTTGAGAAAACGAAAAAGAGTCAAAATTAGATCCTACTGGAATAAATAAAAAATACTCTCTAAATCTATATATGTCGCTAAAAATAGAAGATGCCTTTTAATTTAGAGAGACCTAGGAGAGACTTAAAGGCATCTTTAATACATACAACAATGTGTACTATAAATGATATCACATCAAAAAATTTTTCAAGTATAATAATGTTCATGGTGTACATGTGACAAATTATTATAATTAGTTGTTTAGCCAAAAAAAAAAAAAAGGAAAGAAAAAAAAGAGATGTATAGTAATTGGAGAGTAATTATTAAACTAATGGTATAAACTGTCAAGGATAATGGTTAGAACTAGATATAGGTTATGCGGACACCGTTTAATTGTGCCGCCTAAACACTTTTTGGCAACTTTAATTTGTCAAGAAAAGTGTTAAGACATTAATTGTACATTAACGTTTTTAACAATTGATAAACTTGCTACTCTTTAAATGCAAACACATTCACCATAACGCAACTCTCTAATTTTGGGTAGGCAAACTAATTCTCCATAATATTGCAATAATAATTAATAGCTTCCGTATTCATTTTAGTCTAGCCAAATCATATTTTATCCAATTGGTCAAGTACATTAAAATGTAGAAATACTGAATAAAAATAGAATATTACAAGAAATGTTTTTCACGATAATAAGTAAATAAAGACGAGACTTGCATTTTGCTTATTATCTTTACTATTTTTTAGAATTTTTTTATTTAAAAAGTTTGGGAAAAAATATTACAAGGAACTTATGGGTGAATTTATGAGAGGATGAAGACCAACGACATTGGAAAAAAGTTTACGACCCAGCTGATAAAAAGTGTAAGGTTTGGAGACCCCATGTGAAATTAACCCTTCATTTATTTATAGGTAAATTTCATGAGAGGACTCCAACCTTGGCAGTATATATCAAATCTATCCTTATTCTTTTTTTTTTTTAACGTCTGAGGCCCCCAAACATTTTAGAACGTCCCTTTTGATGGTTTTTACCTAACTTTGAATATAATTGCAATTTCCTCCCTAATCTTTAAATTTGGCCAACCTTCGAAAAATGGGAAACATTCATCTAAATGAATGAACTTCATCATTGAACCGTTAGGGTCCATTTGCCAGCAATTTATAATGGATTTTATTATAATTGGAAATAAATTTTAAATTCATATCACATAGGAGTACATGAAAGTGACATATGTGCATAAAAAAGTAGCATGTATGCATAGTGACAAAATTTCAAATTATATTTCATATGAATCTTTTGTTACTATGCATGTCACTTTTCTACACTTATATATGACTTGAATTTGAAATTTGGTTTTATTAATAATGACATCCATTTTGATGAACAATGCTCATTCTTCAAAAGATGTAAGTGTTTTGGACCAATCTGAAAGTTGGGGTGATATTGCAAATAAACGCAAAAATTGGAGACTTTTGCTAAATTTACCTTGCTAAACCTTTATGTATTGGATAAATCTTGCATATGGTTCCTAATCTTTGGACTTTATTTTAGTTGGATCTCCATTATATTTTTTCAACGCCATAGATTCTTAATAGTTCATAAATTCGCACAATAGATACTAGAAAACACCACTAACTCTCTTTAAAATGACGTGTATACCCCTACCATTAAAAATAAAAATACAAAGAATTTAAAAAGTAAAATAATAACAAAAAGTAATTTGTTGCCCCAGCCCCACTACCTACCCCCAACTAGCTAGAAACGACCATTTTTCGACAATAAAATAAGGGGAGATGGGGAAAAATCCCCTCATTGCTACTGATCGAAAAGAACAGGGTCTGTCCCTTTCCGTTTTGCCGTTTTACTGCTGGAAATGGCAGTTTCAGAGGCAAAACAAGGAGGAACCCCCCTTCTTCGGTGCTATAAATTGCATGAAAAAGGGGTTCGTTCCCCCCCCCCCAGACCACCCCCAACAAACAACAATATTTGATCCTTGCATAGTTTGAGAGGTTAGGTATATGCCCCTCTCTTGTAAATATTCTTTTATATGAATAAATATTAGGGTATCCTAACCCCCTATAGAACCAAGGGGGAAGCTTAAAAACTTCACCTAAAATTCAAACTTTTTTTTTTTTTTTAAATTTCTCTCCTTCTCCATGAAAATGATAACAAGTATGGGAGAAACAACTTTTTTCCTGATGTTGCCAATAGAAAGTTGGGCATTTATCCCCCCTTCCCCAACCGGAAAAAAAAATGTTGTCATTTCAGGCAACAAAATGGTGGAGGCCTGAAAATGACAGAAAGAAGGGGTTCCCCCCCGCTTGATGGCGAAAATGACAGCAAGGTGGGACCTCCTTTTTTGCCATTTTTGACATAGTGGGGGCTTCACCCGCTATTTTGCTACCACTTCCAGCAACAAGATGAAAGGAAGGAGGAGGAAATGACAGCAAAATGGGAGAGGTGGTGGTTTCCTCACATACTCTAGCTAGTTGTGGATTGTATCCCCTTGTGCTATTTCCCATTGCAAAAAGGGGGAGAGAAAGCTGACAATAAAAAATTAAATGGAGGCTTTTTCTCCCATTTGTGATGGCAGCAAAAGGTCATTTCTTTGACCAATATTTTCTTCTCCAATAAACAATGGTAGTTATACCTAGTTTATCATGAGAGTCTGCCATGAAAGCACGTCTTAACAAAGACCCACCACACAATGAAAGAAATGTCCCAGAACTCATACAGATCTCAAAACTGAAGAAATTGGTGCCCATTTCTAGATAATTCAAGAAGTGAAAAATTTCTAGAGAAAGATAGACTTGTGTAAGAAAATCATGGAGTATTCTAGTTTGAAAATTTGGACCACAAGTCGGTGGATGCTACCGAGAACCCATGTCTATAAATAGGCCCAAGAAGACTGAATTTGTAACATGAATTTTTGAAGGAAAATTGAGTGAAAATTTTGAGAGTAAAATTGAGAGAGAAACTTTGAGTGGAAACAATTGTATGAAGAATTTGAGTGAAAACTTGTATGAAAATTTTGAGTGAAACTTTTGTGTGAAAAATTACTTGCCGCCAAATACTAAAAACTTTCCACTTCTTTGATCCTCCACTCAATTCCACTTCCCATACTCCAATTACTACTATATTAATCCTAAAAAAACCAACAAGTGGTATCAGAGCTTCATTCGAAAAATATTGGGTGTAAGGCGAAACGATGGCCGATGCATTCCACACATCAATTCCAATCCCTACCTTCCAAGGGGACAATTATGACTATTGGACAATCAAAATGAAGACCTACTTTTGTGCTCAGAATTTATGGGATATTGTCAGTACTGGGTATTCAATCCCAGACAACATTTCCTCATTAACCGAGGCACAAAAGAAGGAATTTAAAGAAAATCAGCAGAAGGATGCTATAGCGCTTCTGGCTCTACAAATGAGCTTGATCGGAAGAGCGTCGTGTATTCAAAAATTATGGGATGTGAAAGTACTAAGAAATCTTGGGATAAATTGCAGGAGGAGTTCAAGGGAAGTGACAAGGTACGTACTTGCAAACTCCAAACTCTGAAGGAAGTTTGAAAATCTAAAAATGAAAGATTCTGAGACTGTAAAACATTAATATTCTAGGATTGATGAAGTAGTGAGCCAGTTAAGATCTTATGGAGAAGAAATTTCTGAAAAGAAAATTGTGGGGAAAATTTTAATTACTTGCACAGAAAAATATGATCCAATTATTGTAGCTATAGAAGAATCAAAAGATATAGAAAAATTAACAGCGGTAGAATTAATGGGATCACTAGAGGCTCATGAACAAAGATTAGAAAGGCGACAAGAAGTTGAATTGGAACATGCCTTTCAGTCTAAAATTAACATGCAGTCTCAAAAATTTAAAGAAAGTGGGAAGAATTACAAAGAATATTCTAGAAATAGAAATGAAAATGAAATAGATGATAGTAATGGCAAGTTCCCTCCTTGTGGGATCTGCAAAAGAAAAAGTCACTTCGAGAAAGATTGTTGGTACAAAGGTAAAGATCAGTGCAGATATTGCAAAAGATCTGGACATAAAGAAAAAAATAGTTGGTATAAAAATAATCATCAAGCTAATTTTTTTTGAAGAAAGAGACTCAGAGGGTCTTCTTTTCTATGCCTCCTGCAAAGATACTACAAAAGAAAAATGGGATACTTGTTATATAGACAGTGGCTACGATAATCATATGACAAAAGATGAAAATATTTTCTGCAGCCTAGAGAAAATAAAAACAAAAATAAAGATTAGGAATGGTTAATTTGTTGAAGCAATAAGCAAAGGTATTATTGCCATTGAAACAAAAAAAGGAAAAAGATATATCAAGGATGTGATGAAAGTCCCAAGTATTGACCAAAATCTATTAAGTGTTGGTCAAATGATGGAAAGAGGATATGCAGTACACTTTGAGGGGAACTATTGCACAGTTTACGACAAACTAGATAAATCCCTTGAGATTATGAAATTGCCTACACTCTTTCCCACACGACGCTCTTCCGATCTCGATCCAAATGAAATACTCTACTGGAGATAGTAGCCAATCGGGAGACAGGACAAGCTGAAAGAAAAAAATCTGAGTATTCCTACACTCCTAGTGGAACAAAATGATAAGTCCAAGGAGGAGGTTGAAAGTGAAGAAGAGATAGTCTTGCCACATCAAACAAAGACAAAAGGACCATCAGAAGAGTCCACGCCAAGAAAGACAAGAAGATTATCAGAGATCTACAAAACATGCAATCTGACAATTATTGAGCCAGAAAAGCTACAAGGAAATTTCAAGGCGAGCAGACTCTGGCGAACAACAACAAGAAGCTATAGAAGTTTGTTCAGACAACAAGAGCAAGCAAACATGGAGATAGAGATCAAGCAAGGCAGAGCTAAACATAAATATTTCCACAAAGGCACTACCACAAGCCAAGTTTGGGACACTGCGAGGCATGATTGGAGTAATCAAAATGAGCACTAAGAAGAAGTGAAGAAATTGATGCACATTTCTAGATATTTCAAGAAGTGAAAAATTTCTAGAGAAGGATAGACTTGTGTAAGACAATCATGGAATATTTTAGTTTGAAAATTTGGACCAGAAGTTGGTGGATACCACCGACAACCCATGTCTATAAATAGGCCCAAGAAGAGATCGAATTTGTAACATGAATTTTTGAAGGAAAATTGAGTGAAAATTTTGAGAGAAAAATTGAGAGAGAAACTTTGAGTGGAAACAATTGTATGAACAATTTGAGTGGAAACTTGTATGAAAATTTTGAGGGAAATTTTTGTGTGAAAAATTACTTCCCACCAAATAATAAAAACTTTCCATTTCTTTGATTATCCACTCAATTCCACTTCCCATACTCCAATTACTACTACACTAATCCCAAAAAAACCAACAAAAACAAGCACTGAAAATGGGGTAAATCAAGTTTCAAGATCAAAATGGAAAATTCTAGTGGATAAGGTCTCAGAATGGAAATCTCTAAATAAAACAATTTGGGCCACTTTTTTTGCACAAACTCGGTGAAGAACACCGGCCATAAAATTCTATAAATAGGCCACTTGACTTCCAAATTGTTTTGAAGTGGAAAACTTATTTATTACGATCAGTACTAGTTATCATTTTTCTATCCTAAACAATAATCTCCTGTATCGCAGGTTTCATTTCTGTAGCCCCTAACACGAGCATTTCTTTGACAATCCATATATTCTACAATTTAACTTATACACTACTATATTAATTTTAAAAAAAAATATCATCCCCCACCCCACTAAAAAAAAGGAAACACCCTGTTACTTTTCTTCAAATAGATCTTCTCTTAATGCGTAAACTATTTTTTTTTTCTTTTTAAAAAGTGAGATTTAACCTTGGGGCGCAAACGAGTTTTTTCTGCCTAGCTAGCCTATGGATAGCTCGATCCTACTAACTTGATTGCCCCCTCAACCCTACATAAAAGGCAAAGCTGTTCCTTAGGATGAAAAGGTAACTAGAAAGGTATCGCCTAATATGCATCTTCCACTACTATTCCGAATTTGTTTCAACTACTCCTCTCTTCTTCACTTTTGCATTCTTTTTGCCCCTATATTTTTTTTCTCTCTCTTCGAATAAAATAATCATCTTTTCTCTATTTATCTTTTCCACATTAACCCTGATTTACATTCCCCCTTTGGGGATGTTGTTAACCTGTAAATATTGCTAAATTCATCCTAGCTTGAGGAGCCGGATCAGGCTTGAATTTTGTCCCATTTTTTAGATCTGGCCTACCGCCAAAACTTTTCAGTACTGTTACGAACTTGCTACTTATGGGTCAAGCTTGAGGGACTCGATACATGCCTAAGAGGATTTTCAATGTAACAATATGCACAATATGTGACAAAAGATATTAACATTACAATTAGAACTTTTCCTATAGAATGACCATGGTGTTTATGTGGCAAATTACTAGATTTTTGGAGAAAAGAAAGGGAGAAATCTAATGATGATTGGGGGGAGCTGAATGAATAAAATTAATGGTAGACATCAAGAATAATGTTTGGAGCATCCAGCTGCATGTGTTAAATGAGTATGCTATAAGAATGCGCATTAGGTACAGATGAAAATGTTTAAAAACTTCTCAAAGATTTTGTAACAAATTAAACTTCCGATCAACCTATTTATGTGGCCTGCACCGATGCACGCTATGTGTATTTCTAATCCATCAATCTAGGTCACATGAGATGAGAGATTTTTAAATATTGCTCTAGTTAAAGGTTTAAACTAATACTATAATGGATGTGTTTGTTGTACCATTAATTAGAGATAAATTTTTTAATATCAACTTGTTAACTTACCCTCTAAATTTAACGAACAATTTAGTGTGGCAATGTTTAAACCAAGACTTCAATTATCTAGCAATAACGACTAGTCAATCTATGATCATATGTCATTTAACCATCACCAAACTTTACTTTATTACTTATGTGGCTATTCAAATTTATTAACACATTCGTTATGGATGCTGTTAGAGGTAAACATATTGTTCTTGGCAATGTTAGTGTTTAATTTAATATGTCATAGATGTATTTTTTTGCCAGTTATCAAAAGAAATTCCCTTAATGTTATTGCATATATAGGAAATGCTCAAGTGTAGGTTTCCATTAATAATTTTTTTCTAATATAATAAGAAACTTCTATAAATTTATTCAAATTGACCAAAATGCCACTTGATGCATGTGTATTTAAGAATCGCTTTTGAGAAAAAAAATTTAGTGTTTTAAGAGTATTGAAAATACAATCCTCCCAATCAATCAAGAACATATATATATATATATATATATATATGTATGTATGTTTAAAGGTCTTAATTTAACAATAAATTGAATATAAAAAATTTACATGTTAGCTTTTAATTTTGTAAATAAGGTGAAAGTATACTATTTCTAAAGTCTCATAATTTTGTCCGATCTTGACCTTTCAAATATACGTGTTAGATTGAAATTCTAGAAGATCAACATCTTTTTCTAAAGAGAAATTGATGCAAATGGTTCCTTACCTTTCTTTCATCCCCAATTTAGTCCTCAGTTTATGCTATTTGTGCCCAAATGGTCTTTTCCCTTTTTAGATCGGA
>CAVNYN010209497.1:10376-25060 GCA_963692815.1 Nyctanthes arbor-tristis
ACAGTGAAAATACCATTAGAGACAACTTTCTGGGGACTTTCTTGAATCCTTATTTCAAGGGCAAACCTGGTAAATCATTAATCTTTCATTTCTCATATTTATAAGGGTTAATTTCACAAATGGTATCCAACATTTGCACTTTCTATCAGTTGGGTCTTCAACTTTCCTTTTTTTTAATGCCGTAGATCCCAACATTTCATAAATTCACTCATAAGGTCGTCTTTTATGACATTTTTGCCCTTATTAAAAAGAAAAAATATCTAAAAAATAATAAAAGTAAAAAGGAAATTTAGTTAGTTACCCATTCTACCTTTATCCCTAACATGACCAGAAATGACATATACCTACACTTTTTTTTTTTGGAAACCCTTATTTTTTTTGGCCATTTCCAATAGCAGTGGGATGAATAAGTAACAAAATTGTGGGTCTCCTCTTTTGCTACTGGAAATGAATACCAGAATTTGTCATTTATACCAAATTTAAATGTGGGTGGATAATTAGGTAGATATGGTAGAAAAAATTATTATTTTTTTCTTTTTTATTATTTTTATTTTAAAAAACTTGTTCCTCCCGCTGCTGTTAGAAATAAAAAATATAAATGTTTTCCAAAAAAAGAAAAATGATGTATGTGTTTGTCATTTTCGGGCATGTTAGAGATAAGGATAGACTGGGTAGTCAGCTAGGTAAGTAAGAAAAATAAAAATTTTCCTTTTCATTTTTATTATTTTAACTATTTTTTAGAATTGTTTTGTTTTTATTTAAAAAAAGTAAGGGCAGAAATATCATAAACACATTATGAGTAGATTTATAAAATGTTGGGGTCCTATGACGTCGAAAAAAAAAAGTTGGGGACCAACCGATAGAAAGTGTAAAGGTGAGGGAATATTTGTCAAATTAACCCTAAGAATTCTAATCCACACTTGATACTATACTAGCAAAAATTTCAAGTTACTAGTAAGTTTCAATTGTCATACCTGTAGGGCCTGATTCTATGTCAGTGGATTAATTTATGCATACTAAGATTAATTCTTTATGAAATACGCTATTATTTGAGTTCTTTCAAAGGTTGGATTAATCAAGTTTTTAGCCCACTTGAAAATGAACTGTTTCGTTTTCAGATCGAAACTAAAACACTAGTAGTCAGTTTGGATCTCTTTGGGCAGTTTTGCCTAATCTTTTCAACTTGAAATCAAACCACCTTCGCGTGAACTTATTCACATTAACTTTGCATCATTATGGTTATTATTATTTTTTATTTATTTAATTTTTTTGATCTATATATCTGGACTGGAGACGGGTTTCCTGTCTAGTTGTTAATTATTTTCTTATTGGTCGTTGAATCAATGAATGTTGCTATGTATTTATATATCTCTATCTATCCCACAATATAATCTAATGATGCTAAACTAGACTAGAGACTGGTATAGATAAATAACATTACTCATACAATGGCGGATAATCATGTTAGACCTACGGGAGGAGGTTGGGACAATTTTGCATTATTATTATGCAATTATCATCACTACTTGTTTTACCAATGTGTGTATGTGTATATATCTTTAGGTAGTAAAGAAAAATAAAAATTACAATACTCTAAAAAGTGATAATAAAGAAAATTACGAAAATGTTAGAATGAGAGAGGAGATCACCATAAGCTTTCCACATATAAAATCTAGTATTTTTGAGATAAGAAAAATTGATCAAATGGATTAGCATAACTAGGTAACCAGAAAATATCCATACTTCTTATATTCAGTGTAATTTTTCCTTTTATTTAAGGAAAATATTGATAAAATCAAATAGATTAAGTATAAAAATAAATTTTTTTGTTCCAAAAAAAAGCATAAAAATAAAATTTTAATTAGTTATATATATTTGAAAGTATAAAAATAAATTTTAATTAGTATATATATGTATGATATATTAAATGATATACATGTGTGTAAAACATTTTGATGCAAATATATAATAAGTTTTTGAATTTTTAATAAGTAAGTGGAAGAAAGGGAAAAAAAAAATAGTAATTTGACAAATTTATCTTTGAAATAAAATTGTTAAAAGATAGGAAAAATGGTGCATAACGGTTCCTTAGAAAAGATTGGAAAATGATCGCTTGCTTATTGTAGTTTAATATAAGCTCTGGTACCTAATAATTAAAATGTGGAGCTTAATTTGTTACTAGACATGTAATCTTGGTTATTTTAGATGTTAAGTATAATTAGAAACCAATTGCAAGATTATATATATATATATATATATATAGATCTTATGTTGAGGTGAACTTGAATATATGACTGTGATTTTTGAAATTGAGGGTTGATTTTAAAAGATCTATTATTATTATGGGTAGAACAAACCATCAGCATCATCATCATTATCATCATCATCATCATTATTATTATTATTATTATTATTATTATTATTATTTTCTGTTCCTAGAACAAACCATTATTAGTGTTAGTTAATAGTTTTTATGTTTGATCTTTATCTCCTAAAATAATTATTTAAAAAAGAAAAAAGAAAAGTGCGAAGAGGATATTTGGTAAATCAACAGAAAAGTGTAGCATTACTCTTAGTCAAAGAGTAATGATAAATTTTCATATTAGTTCACTAATTAATTCACCGATTGTGTATTAACAAGAAGGGTAAAACTGTCAATTAAGGGATTTAAATAATTTAAGCTTTAGATATTTTAGGGTTAAAATTGTAAAATGGTGAATTAACTGGTAAATCAACGGGGAAGTGTAGCATTACTCTTAGTCAGAGAGTAATGATAAACTTCCATATTAGTTTACCAATTAATTTACCAGTTGTGTATTAACAAGAAGGGTAAAACTGTTAATTAAGGTATTCAAATAAATTAAACTTTAGATATTTTAGGGTTAAACGTGTAAAACGGTGAATTAATTGGTAAATCATCGGGAAAGTGTAGCATTACTCTTAGTCAGAACCTGACTACTAGAAGGTTTTGCTCCAATGAGCATGATGCTCGTTTCTAAAATAAACAACACATGTACACTCTAAGAATAAGCATCATGTTCACTGGAGCATATCACGCTAGGTAGTTGCATGCACTTACAGATCGCATACGGCTCTATTTTCGGGCTATTCCCGACTCATGCATGCTGATATGTGTATCTTCTCTGTTTATTTGGATCAAGTAATTCAAGTAAGGGTGAAATACATACCTAGTTGCTGTAAATTGAGTCAACCATCTAGACCTTCAGCGGCATGCACCACCATCAAAAAGCGTGAGCCCTCTCCCCTCGGAGTCATTAGTCATGTTTTTATTTGGTCTTAAGAGCATTTCTAGTGTAAAAGGGGAAAAAATGAAGGGGTATAGGACAAGGGGGTGGGGAAGGGGTAAATTTCGCCCATTAGAGCGATTCTAATATTAAGTGAAAAACCAAATTTATTATTATTATTTTTTAACCCTCATAATGGTAAATAATGTATGGAGGTTTAAAAAACCCATTTAAAGAGAAGAAAGGTTAAAAAAATGGAAAAGTTTTGGGCGGGTGGGGGCTAAATTTCATTTTAACCAATTCCCCCTCACTTTCCTCCTCCTTCCCCTATACTTTAATTGCTTAGGAAAGGGTTTTACCTCCTCGTTTTTTCCCCCAGACTTTTTTTCCCCTCCGGAACCTTTTCCCCCAATATCAGAATTGCTCTTTGGTTGACGTTTTCCCCTGAAATAGGTTTTTGGGTTTAACGCTATTTGCATTGGTGGAGAAAAAATAAAATTTGGGGTTTTCCCCCAAAATTAGAAATGTACATAGACAAGAGATATATATGATCTTAGACTGCAAGAACAATACTTGCAATTGGAACACAACATATATTATTTATAATTAAGAGGGCTAATCTCCTCCCATACATGTAGTGACAAGCTGAGGGCTGTTACATGTGTACATGTAAAATAATCGGTCAAAATATGATTTGGTCGTTGAATTATCAATATATTAATGACCGCGGATTCATTCATTTAATTATACAACTCAATTGTCAATATACTACCTCCGTTCTACAAAGTTAACGCTATTTCCTATTTTTGCATAGATTAAAAAAAGTTTATTTAATGGCATTAGAAAAGGAAATTTAAAATCAATTTGCTACTATACCTTTTTCATTTATTAATTGTTCTATTTTTATAATTCTAGTTTGTTTATAATACACATCAAATTAAATAGGGACACAAAAGAAAGTTAATACTGTAATTACATTTAAAATAAAAGGAAAGTGGCTTATATTTTAAAACGAAAGTAAAATACAATATTATCTTTATGTGAGGGAGAAATTAACATTCAATTACTAAATAACTCTTAAAATAGCGTGCAATGCAAGTTAACCTTAACCAGTTCAACTTAAAAAAAAAAAATATATCCTCAAGTTTATCTCACATGTAGATGATCACACAACTTAAAGAATAATAATACTTATCTAGATTAGCTAGTTCAATTAGAATTACGATATGGGAGAAGGATAGATGTGCATAATATGTGGAAACGTTCACTTATTCAACGTTTAATAACAACATATATACCAACAAAATAGTAGACTAGTGAAAATTTTTAAGCACCAGTTAGATGCCACCTTATGACGCCATCCACTCACCCTCTTTTAAATGAACTAATAAAAAAAGTCGTCGAGCCCGTAAGAGTCACCTCCACGTTGACAACAGATAACACCATAAAATATCACTCTAATGTTGTATATAAATCGGTCTTCAATCTAAATAATAAATAAAAAATATTATTCCAAATTAAATGGTACGCATCACATTATATAATAGTAAGAATTTTACTAATTTTTAAAGTATAACGAAATTAAGGGCGGGATCCGCGTTACGTACTTGACTAGTTTATTCCAACCTAGAGCTTTTTTTTTTTTTTTTTTCTCTCTCCCTTTTATGAGAGATGCACTAATAATCAATTTGCTGATAAATTTTAGATGCATGTTAGGTATTTCTGTAATGCCTAGCTAACGGTGGCCTTTGAGCTCAATGCTTTATAGATTCTCTTTTCGTCTCATAAAGATAGTTCAATTTTTACTCTTTCAATACCATTAATTACACTTTCCTTAATATTTGTGAAATTAGAATTTGACTATCTTTGTAGGATGACTGTAATATTTTGTGGACAAAATTTTGGGTGGTGGCATCATTGCCAAGATTTGATTTTTACAATGAAGATAATAGAGCAAACGGCTGAGGAAATTGGAAGGTCTTTCTACTGTGTTTGGATAGATTGGCAGTGATTTTTATCATAAATCAAAAGTTGTTCAACAAATCAAACTTTTAAAATCAGATATCTAAATTAAAAAATAATAATATATATTTTTTCATTTTTCAATAATCTTTCTTTACATTTTATCACACATTCTTCCCAAAAAATCAACTTTAAGCTCCCCAGGACAAGCCATAAGTTGAAGGCAGAAAGCATTAAGGCAAAATGAAGGCTTATACTAAAACAAGTTAAAGAGGAAAGATCGGACAACACCATTATTACAGAATTTGATTTGTTGTTATATAAATTTCTTGGGTAGTAAAGTTCCCTTTTTAACGCTAAAATTTATATAAAGAATTCGGAGGTAGCGGGGATTTGAATTCCCCCGTGGTAGGGTACTATGAAAGGAAGTTGATCATGGATTACCAATAAGTCTAAAATGGATTCTTCCTGGTATAATAATTTATGATAAAAAGTTTCATGTGTTGGAATTTTCGTTGCCTTGTTCTCTATTTTGACTAAAATGATACGACAAATTAGCTTTTTGTTGAATGAAAACGGTGGAAATTTTGTAACATCAACAATGATCAATTGTTTGGTTGTTAAAAAAGTATAATAATAAAAAATTTTGATCATTTTAAATTAAAATCTGGTAATAAAATACATTATCGTTGTTTCTAATATAATAAAACAATTTGGAAATAAGATATTGCAGCGGATTGGTTAGCAAAATAAAGGCACTTTTACACTGGGGAAGAACTGAAAGGGATAATATGATGAATTTTACGCCTGGACGCATACCTTATTTTAGGAAAGTGAAGTTTATATACACAAAGATGATAAAAGTGATCATTCTTGATATAGAAGATAAGTTGCATTTGATTCTTGTAAATTGGAGTAGTATACCATTCAAATTTGTACACACACCACAAAATTTATCATTTTAAGGAAATTTTAAAGAAGAAAGAGTCAAGGGCATCAGAGTAAATACTGGGAGGGGTGTGTACAAATTAAGTACATATACAGTATGTACAAATAGATGAATTCCTCCATTCTATGACTACAAGAAAACTGCCAGTTACCGACAGCAAATTTCCGACGGCAGGAAATCCGTCTATAATTGCCGACGACAAACCGAAATCCGTCGGTAAATACCGACAGAAGAAAATGTCATTGGCAATTACTGACAGAAGAATGTCCGTCGGTAGTTACTGAAGGCTCATTATATCCGTCTATGATTTCTGACGAGAAGTAGCTACCGTTTGTGATTACTGATCAATTCTTGCTTCCGTCGGTATTTATAGATGGAGTATCTCTTCCGTTGGAAATCACCGACGGATTATTACGCCGTCGGTAATTATCGACGCTGATGTTTATGCCGTTGGTATTAACCGACGGAGGAGTACTCTCTGTCGGTAATTACCTACTGCTTTCTTGAGCCGTCGGTAATTATTGTTGGCTTTTTTCCACGCGTCTTGGTAATTTGCAACGGGTTTTTTGTGTTCCACTAGTATTTTTGACGTGTTACTAGATATCTTAAACATTTTTTTAGCTAACAATATGCATTTTAATTGCAAAGATTTTAATTTTAAAAGAACAAGTATGCATTTTAATTTTTTTGAATTAAACGTTTGTTCTTTAAAGTTATTGTATGATTTATGGATTATATTATATTATATATATTACATATCCAACCAAAAATATTTATTTTGTAAATGATTGTAATTCTTTTTAATTATATTTTTATATATTTCAAACTTGTATAGAGGCTGAGTTAGAATTTCAACTCAATGGGAATAAACTTAAGCACAGAAATTACATTTTATAAATAAGATTTATGATGTAGTGCCAAATATTAACTACATCCCTAAACTTGCAAATTACATGTGTAAACAACATTAGTGGCAAAACTTTAAACTGATAGTAGAAAAAATAATGCAGAGTATTAAAAAAAAAATCATCTCTAATATATGACAATATATATAATTATATATTGTAATATTTTTTTTGAAAAGATATATTGTAATATATTACAAAAAATTATATAATTATGTGTTAAATATAATATATGTACACCTTAATGACAAGAATGCATTGGTGGTCTGTTGGTTGGGAACCTACTCCCCAATGGGTGCAATTATAGCTCCATCCCTAAACTTGCAAATTTACATGGATAAAAAAACAAAAAAGATAATACAAAAAATAGTATAGAGTATTAAAACAAAAATCTATATCTAATAGATTACAATATTTATCAAAAATATAGGCACAAATTATTTATTTTCTAAATTGCAAAGGCTATATAATTGTATGTTAAATATAATGTAGATACACACTTAGACAAGAAACTCAAGATGGCTTGGTGGTTGGGTACCTACTGGCCCAACCATTAGGTTGGGGGATCGAATCCCCATCTCCCCATTTGTACTCCAAGAATTAAACGTGCATGCGGGTCGGGTCGGTCGTGGGCAGGTGCAGTCCAGGAATCAAAGGCATAGGTGACGGGTTAGGTTGTTCGGGTGGTCCACCGACAGCCATCACTTTCCGTCTGAAATCACCGATGACTAGTCAAATTTCGTCGATGAGGAACCTATATGTGAATTTTTGGGCTTCATTTCTAGGACTCTTGAATCCATGTGTGAGTTGTTGATTGAGTTAGAGTATACACTCTTGAAGTATTGGATATTTTTTCAGTTGGAAGTTAAGACTTATATATCTCCCTCGTATTTTTTTTTGAAAGTATGAATATAATCTTCATTTTTAGCTATAAAAATTTGTATAGATATAAGTTCGTCTACTAAAATATAGTGCAAAAATTTACAATAAGTAAAACAAATACTTACATGGAATAAACTTGTATCTCGAATTTGAATTTTCGAATTGAGATACTTACTTAAAAAAAAAAAAAACTATTAACAAAATGATAATAAAATAATATTTGTCGTTGATTAAACAATCAATTACCAAGAATTCGATTATTGAAAATAAATACCTGTCAAGTCAGTTATTATTCAAATGACAGCTTAGCACTGCAACAAGTAGGGTTGGGTGTCGGGTGGGTCAAGCCAGTTTTTACCTTGGCTCGGAAACCAACCCGACCAGTTTGACCAAACGAAAACCAAACCCGACCTAATCGATCTAGTTTGGAGTAGGGTTTGGACATTTTTTTCGGGTTTTTCCGAGTTTGAGCCATTTTGCTGGTTGTTTTTTTAGATTTTTTCAATTAATTGATGCTATTTAACCTCAAACCTCAATCTTTCATCTTAGTGTGCCGTCTAACTTCAATATTTAAAACTTGCTAATTCTAACATCAAATCTCTTCTTCTTTGCGCAAACTGAACTTTTAACTTAAAAATACTATAATACGTCCTCAAATTTTAATTGAACTAAAAATTACTACTAAATAAGAAATAGATAAAAATAAGAAAAAATATAATTTGGTTATGTTAAAAAATCAATTGATGAGAATTTTGCAATGACAGTGGGGGTAGATTAATCAACTCCTCTATCTTCTTAATGCCGGGCCAGATTGATGTGAGGGTGGGCTGTGTGCCTCAACTTTTTGATTTGTCTATCGATCCTTAAAATCTTTGTTATTTTTCAAAACATGTTCTCATTTATTTTACATTTTTTATTTATTTTAGTTAAGTAAATTGCCACATGTGTGGAGCAGGATAGGGCACCTTTGCTTCATCCCGCTCTATGAGGTTCTGTGAGATTGCGTTCCCTAAAAATATTGTTTCATTCAAGGCAGACTTCTATCGAGTTCATGACGAATTATGTATTTTTCGTTATCACTACAAGAATTTGATTGTTTTTCAAAAAGAAATGCTAAAATTTAATATTTATGATTTTTGTTTATTTATTTTGTACTTATTTTAACTAAATTAGGATTTGAGGGTATTATTATTTTTTTAAATAAAAAGATTAGGTTGCTCAAAAAAGTGAGATTTAAGGTTTTAATTTTAAAGTTTGATGTTAGGGTTAGTTTGCCCAATAAACTAAAATACTATGGTTATATTGTGTCAATTGGCCCCTTTTCCCAATCCCATAACCCGACCGAACCCGCCCAAATTGATTGGGGTGTCGGATTCGATCGGGTCAGCCCGTGAACTGCCCTGCCCTAGCAACAAGTGTTGGTATCCCTGAAGGTGTAAGTGCAACGATTTCTTTTCGCAATGGACAACTTTAACAACTGTATAACAAAATTTATTTCTGTCGTTGAAGAGCAACAACATACGATACAGTTTTAGCGACAAAAATATTCATTGTTGAAATATTTCGTTCTTTTAGTGGGGAAATTAATGGGAGCAGAATCATTATAAATGGCTATTTGATTCTCCTTATTTATTATTGTACAAGGATGATATAGGGGAGGGGGAAATAAGGGACGGGCATGCATGTGTGGTTCGAACTGAGGACCTTATTCAGAATGTCAGAATCTAACTGTTCTCGCACTTGTAAGAAAACCACATTTGATTCTCCTTATTGTGTATAATAAGACAATTATAGTGAGGTGAAATGTGTCATTATCTAGGATTTATTAGCTACAGTAAATTTTTCTTCCTTTAATTTCATTGCAAATTTGAATATTTATGGTTTATAATTTACCAAATTTAAAACAGCGACATTATATTAGATGAAGATACAGTAGGAATATGAAAATCTTTTTTTTAATTTCTCTTTATATTCATTTTTAAGATCATCTTGTATTTGAGGTTAAAAGTTTATATACTTATGTAATTGTGTGTATATGCTTAATTTTGTATTTTTTACCATGAAATCGAGAAAATTTCATTCCCAACCATTAATAGTAGGATAAAGAAATTTTCTCCTTCCTCCTTCCATTAATGCTCAAAACTTATTCTCTAGATCCAGCTTAATCTAATACAAAATTTTGGGTATGTCCCTAATAGGAGCTACCTTTAAGGTTTTGCATTTTATAGCTAGCTAGACAGTTTCATTTTAATAATTTTTATTATATATATTAATTAACGCTCAATATTTGAACATTTTTATACATTGAGAGCATATATACCTTAGAAAAGACCTTAGAAAATAATTCTAATTAAGGAATACTATTAGATAAATAAAATAGGTGAATGAGCTATAGAACACAAACCCCAAGACTGATATATAAGTGAGCTAGTCCCAGCATCTAGTATGCATAGGGCTCAAAAGTGATCACACCCATGCTACATATATTCCAATACACAAATACTAACTGTAGCTCAACCAATACAGAAATACTAAACACAAAAATAAATAAATAAATAAATAAATAAAGCTTCGTACTCCATCGATTTTCTGACTAATGAACATTGCTTGACGATGCAGTCCTTAGGGTAATACTGTTCATCACAAGTTATTATTATGCTTCCGATAAGTGTAACAAGAAAAAACGCGAAAAATAGAAGCATACTAGCCAATAGGTAAACAAGACGCAAAAGTTTCAGAAAAAGGGTAACAACGTAGCCATTTGCGTTGGGGTAGTAATTATCATTCTTCCGGTCTAATAAAGCTTGATATTTGATCACAATTTGAGCAAATGCTGCCAAATTTAGAACCCCCGCAACGAGGGAGAGTGTCACTGGAAACCAACGATATCGGCATTTGTACTCTGCAGGTTGACCATAAACAGAAGTAAAGATCACTCCTTGAAATACAAAGTAATAATTAGCTAGTTGGAAAGCTTCCTTCCGAAGACCATAAATCTTCTCTTCCACCTTCTCTTGGTCTCCAGGCTCCTCCTGGGGCTCGTTTTCGGCCATTTATTTTGAGAGAGAGAGAGAGGGAGAGATAACAAGGTGTACGAGAATAGTTGAAGACATGCATGCTACTTATATATGTATTGCTTTCATAGCTAGTATGGATTCTTGAATTTTAGGGTACTGAAAATTGAAGTTATGTTTGATAGTAATGTGTGCCTGCAGGTACTTGTGAAATCGGGGAATTAGGTTATGTAGAAAATTCAAAAGATGGGGTTTCTTTTTTTAAATGGAGAACTTGTGGTTAAAAATTATGATGTTTGACAAGTATAATATTACTATTTATCACGAGCATTATCATCGTATAAGGCCGTATGTTGTCATAATATGATAAATATAATTAAATGTTAAAACATGTGATTTGTTAAATTGAAGTTGTAATTTAATATCACCCAATGATGTATATCATAATCATAGGTGATAAATAGCATTACTTATTCCAGTTCATATTATTTATTCCCCTGAAGCTAGTTCATCTTTGCTTCCTTGCACGCCACTTAATTTGTTAACCGGCGAGAAAGCAAGCATCCCTCTTTTTCAGTTAAGAAATGAAGTAGGGTGACTCTACCTAGCCCAACCAATTAATTCTCAATGTTTAGAACATCTCTAATACAACAATATATAAAGTGGTATCTGGCAAATGAAGTTTTTTTAAGTCAAATTAAACCATCACCATTATGATAATGAGCATTGTAGTGCTGATTTCCCGTCATATGTCAGGCTGGATCGTGGTAGCGTGGTAGGAGATCATTGGACAATATAATTGGAGGTCATTGGTGAATATCTAGAAGATAGTATATATCCCACCCTAATAATTATAATATTATTCTTATTAAAAATATTGGTATAATTAATAAAGTATCTAATACAAATGTCTAGAAGACAAGATCGATCTAGCATTTATTATGCCATGTAAATAACTTTTTAGTATTATTACATATGTTCTTTTGACATTTTTGCATTCGATACCAACATTTGAGTTTTTTGTAGCCCAAGGATAATTCCTCGTTTCTTCTATTTCAGCAATGATGCTTCTTGTTACTCAAGTTAGCTCATGACCCTTTGCTCCGATACCATTTGTTAAGATTGGACTTTAACCATCTTGTCTAAAAATCAATTGCTTTACGGTAAGAAAACGATAAGTCTCGTGGACTATATTTAGCTAATTGAATCCGCTGCGTCTATATTTGAAATACCTAATTAGAAGATTCCTTTGACATGATATCCTTGTCATTAGACTAAAATAATTATCATCCTATCATCATAGTATAATAATCGAAAATGTCAATGTAGCGAACAACCAGCACCCGCGTATTAATTAATTATTATTGTTCTATTTATTTATTTCTTTTATTGAGTTGAATTTATCAGTGTATTTTTCTTAGGAAAATACTATTTGTAGGCAATTATTTAGGTGATCTTTTACAAAATAGAGGTCATTCACAATCTTACCCTGTGTATTATATGATTGAGAAAAATAAGTTAATGATAAGACAGTGAATTTGCCTTATTTTATAAACGATTCCCTAATAATTACCTACAAATAGCGAGAATTTTTCTTAACCACAATCTGAGTTTCCAAAACATTACCTTTTCTCAATTTGCAGCTAACCGGGATGATGATTTATTCATTCATGGGATTAATGTGTGTGTGTATATATATATATATATATATATATTCGAATAGAATCCAACCTGGTGGCAAAAAATGTGGAAGTAATAAAAATAGAAATGACAAGTTATTAGTGTAATTTCCCCTAAATAAACTAACGATATTGGACTGTAACTAAGTATAACAAGTATTATATTCTATATATGTTGACAGAAATGGAATGAGAAAAAATGGGTCGCAAAAATTTGTTTAGGTGTTTGTCAAATATGTGAATCTGATTAATTTCACCCATAATCTGAATTCCAGTTTTCAACAAAAATAAAAATGTTGTGGAATGAAGAATATAATAAAGATCTTCAGCACTCGATCGGTTGTTATTCAAGCTGTGGAAGAGAGTGATGAAATTATATAGAAACCTTTATTTATTTATTTTGAAATACTCGTAAATTATAGCTAGCCATCTTTTTCTTTGAACTGATTATTATTATTATTATTATTATTATTATTATTATTATTATTATTATTATTATTATTATTATTATTTTAAATCTTTTTGTGAATTGTTGCGTCCTTTTCACATTCAAGATTAATTGAGATCTATACATAGGCCTAGAGAGTAATAATCACTTTATGATAGCGATTTCAAACTAAAGTGCATGCATTCAAGCCTCAATTTCTGGGAAATTTCGTTCCATCTTTTCTTTACCATTTTATGTTATTGATTCTTTATTCCCGTATTTTCTTTTCATCTTCTTCATTTGAACTTTTTATATTTCAGATTTCAAATCTTGTAAAATATTTTAATGTAAAATGCATGCCTTCGTTGAATTTGAGGACTGGTAACGACTAAGCATCACCTAGTCAAGAAGACTAGTTTGAATAATATTTCCCACTTGGAAATTTTTATTCAACTTAACGACCAGCAAAGACTATTTCCATTGCTCCTCAAAATTTCTTGATCTCTATTTCTGTAACTACCATATATTTTCCAAAATCAACTGCCCCTTGATTGTTTAAAGACACACGGAATGTAGAATTAAAACAAAAAAAATACACGTAGTCAATAGGTTTTATGAGACACAACATGGAAAAATCTAGGCAAGACGTGTAAATTAAAGGTGTTTGCTTAGAAGGCTACACACTTTATATTTGCCCCAAAAAATAGAAGTAGAACGTTTTTGTAATTAACTCATGCTTGGAGTTATTCCTACTCTGATATGTTCCCCAAAAGTATTGTCTGGAGAGGAAGCATGCCATCCCATAGGCAGCTGGCGTGCTATTTTTGGCCAAAGACGTTGGCATCTCCATACAGACGTTCTTTGCTTTGTGAGGAAAAATTATCTCAGCCTCAAGAATAAAGCTATTCGTTACCACAAAGAATAAACATCGTCTTATTCTAGGGCATGCTGTAGAAAGTAATCATCTCTAGTGGTGATAAATAACATTACTGCTCAACCCTTTTACTCCTTCACGCAAAAAAAAAAAAAATTACTTTTAGTAAAAACCTGGCAAAGTGCTAATTATCATTGTGTCATTGCATCTTGAAGCAAGCCGAGAAAAGCAACGTCGGAAAGTGGGGATGGAGGACCGGAATTACATAAAATCAGATCGCGGACGTGTTGGGAATTAAGGTAAATTTCCCGATTACGCCCGCAGGACCTTTGTTCAAGAAATTTAATTGAGACAAGGAAAAATAAAAGAACGAAGATGAATTTAACGGACTATCAAAGCTTTCCACTGTATGATTAAAGTCGCTACAACTATACAGAATTTTCACTCGCCAAAACCCATCCCCCAAGTATTACAAGAAAAATATATAACAAGTTTTATCGCATCTACCAATTTCTACCCTTTGCCCAACCAACAAAGAATTAAAGAAATCTCAAGACGCTAGGCTACTATTTTTCTTCACAAGACTCTCTGACCCGACCCAAGTGACACCGAGAAAATCACTCCGAGTTTTACCACACCTAATTTTCTACCCTTCGAACAAACCACGAAGAGTTACAAGAAAACTCTTCAAGATGCTAGACTCACTAATTTTTCTCTCAACTCTCTTGTACCACTTGTGTATAAAAG
>CAVNYN010209498.1:0-16097 GCA_963692815.1 Nyctanthes arbor-tristis
GTAACGGGTTCAAAGGATGCCTAAGGACATAACCAAAACGCATAGAAAGTATTTGCCATCTGAGGCAAGGCACAGAAATCATTGATCTCTTGTGAAAGAAAAAGACATACATAATGGCCTGCAATGCCCAGAGGGGAAAAAGAGGATCATCAACAGGAATTGTACAAGTAGCTAATAAAAAGCTACTGAGGAAAACAAAGCCTTGGCATATGAAATGTTATAAGAATGTAAACTGACCAACGCAAATAACCTCTAAAAGATGCCAAGTATGAGGGATGATTAGAAACTTTGAGATTCTTGTAGAAATTAATATATGTCTTGGCTTTATTTACCTGACAACCGGCATAGAAGACTTCAAGAGTGCTGGGATTAATGCCACCATCATGGTTATTGCGGTAATCAAAACACCACTTCACCAAACTGGAACATCACGTAGAAGATAAATATAAGTCAGACATTTGGATTCCATTATTGCAGTTTTTCTTCAGCCACAAGCGAACCAAAATAAAAACAATGAGACAAATGACAACCTTTCCAGTGTTGTAGCAACAAATGAGGGGGTCAGAAACTTTGCACGAGACATGTAGCTGGCAAGATACGCAACAGCATCCAATCTGCAGGAATCACATTTGGAAGGGGGTCCCATACCAAAAAAAAATTGTTGGCTGCTGTTTCAGCAAAATAGGCCCAAGATGAAGAATACAGCGGGGAAAAAAGGGGCAGCAAATGAAGCAGTAAACTTATAGAGGGAACAAGTTATTTCTTGTCTGAATCTTTTCATACCAACAACGGTAAGTTACAGCAGCCAATAAAAGACATATTTTGGAAACATCAGAAGAATTAATCTCATAGAAAAGCAAGCCATGTAAAGAAACGTATTAACTAAAACTTCTATGAAACCAATAAACAAGTTCAGACTATTTCACTCCACACATGAAGAAGTTACAAGTGTTGGCATTCAGACACTCAATTGTTATTGTTACTAGAAACATTTTTCACCACAAAAGTTACGGTCTCACTAAATGGAAAAACAAATCATACATTTGAGATGTGATCGATATATAAAGCAGCTTTCCAATTAGAAAATGCATAATGGATCAATATAATATCTTTAAATATATATATATATATAAGCTAGACTTATTTTATGAAACAAGGGAAACAGTTCGTTCATATTCAAGAAGAGACAATATCAGCCACCCACAAACCCCCCACCTCCCGCAGCAAAAAAATAAAGGGGGGTGGGGGGGACACAGACACACACACACACTAGAGAAGAATTTATCATTAAGAAAAAATCCTATGCATATTTAAATTGATTTATACTAAATGAAAATGAAATGAATCCTAACAGTGAGTGCATTATACAAATATGCATGTGAAGCACGAAAAACAGACATAACCAGAAAAAAAAAAAAAATCTTGATGTGTTCCTCCATTCACGATAGACATTGTTCACAAAAACATTCACGAGCATGCTTGCAAACATGTTTCCACAATTATCAGGATCCAAGGCGCACGCGTAGAACATTACGAACTACAAAAGATGGATTCAACTTTCGTAGAATGGTGAATGATAATTTCACAAATAGTTGACCTCCCTTAAGCCATAGAATATGAGCTTGTTTGATGCTCTTTATTTGTCAAAATGTGGATAATTTATAATGAGGAGAGAGGTAGAATGTGTATTGGGAATGCAAAAAGGTTTAAAATATGTTACTGTAATTGAATAGTTATCAAATCAAATGTCAAACTAGTGGTACGTAAAATTATAAATTAGTAAAATAAAGATCATCAAACAAGCTCTAAATTGGGCCATGACAAAGTCAAAATTATTATGGAATGGGAGATCCATTAGATAATGAAATGAGACATAATGTCATATGGCATTAACGCAAGAAAGGAGCCCTTGGGTTAGCTTGCCAACGAAGTAAGGCGCATTGGCCCATATTGCGCGTCTTCACTAAATTAGGGTTTGGCCATAAATTGTTAATGATTATATATATCTCATATTGTTTTGTAAGGGTAGAATAGTCAGTCCCATGGATCATTTATGGGCACTTCTGTAATTTATCTTTTCTTAGGTTTATTATCTTTCCTATAATTTTTATGACAAACATTTTGTTAATAAAGGTATACCTAATACATATTTGTTAATTCTTATGACAATCATTTTGTTAATAGAGGAATACGTAATACATTTTGTTAATAGAGGAATACACAATACATTGGTTTTCCGTTTTTCCTTGTCAATTTCTGACACAAAAGTTCCCATATATGATACATGAAACTGACTATTCTACCCTTACAAACAATATTAGATACATATAATACATTAACATAGATAGGGTGAGTGGCACAAAAATAACGGAAAGTTTTCCCTCAATTTTAAGTTCTGTCTCCCATTTTCTTCATTTACTTATTCCAGCACTGGAGGGACTTCAAGGTAGACCCTAGAGGCCTTCTTTGCATATACCCATGTGGATCGAAGCAAAAGGATCTTTGACATACTCCAAGCAGGTTGAAATTTTTGATATCGACAGTTAAGAAAACACACCACCAGTACAAGGTCCACATAACAAGTGCTTTCAATGAAAAAGAAGAAGAGTAGGCAGAAACAGGGATTAAACACCTGAGTAAATTTTGGTTTGTGTGCACGCGAAACAGTTTTCTGAAACGAGTGGAGGAGAGTTTCGAAAACCTGAAAGAGCAAAGTAAATAAAATAATCAAAGAAATGTGGCATATTAGAACACCAAATTAACAAAAGATGATTCTGAAGGTACCTGAGTTAGACACCCATCTTGATGACAGGATTCAAGGTGCTGAAATGTAAGCACCAATAAACTATCTAATTTTTCAGCGAACAATTTTCCCCCAGATAACCACTGTATCAGAGTTTCCCCAGTACACTGAAAATACGCATTTCTATTAGCATTTGATTCGAGTATCATGCAACATCAATTGCTAATTCTAGGGAATTCAGAGCCAAGACATTGAAAATATGAATTGTTCACTAGCCTTGCATTGGCTATCTCATCATGTCTTTAGATATATGAAATAATTCCTACTGTGTTTCACCTAGGGCATACTTGATAAAGATATAAAATTCTTTGATTTATTAGGGCCTCGTTCTCCATCTATATAACTACTTTTAAACCAATATAATCATATGAAAAATCGATCTCAATCATCAATTTCATGGGTCCCACTACTTTTACCCTTTGTTAACCAGAGATTGTCTTTAAAAAATAAATAAATAAAATAAAATAAAATAAAATAATCCTTAACACTTTTTTAAGCTTCATGTTGAGAATTCAACTTGATTTGCCGGTAAACCATGGTTTGAGCAAATTTACACAAGAAATGTGAAGAGGATAATAAAAATGTTATGAATATGAAAAAGAAAAAGCATTAATATAAGAAAATAATGGTATTCAGTAAAGGTTAAAAGGTGTAGGGATCATTAAAAGGCACCACCTGTATGTCATCTTGTTGAGCTTGAATTGAAAAGCCCTCAAGATTTTCCATCTCCATATCTAAGATTTCTTTAGAGAAATCATCCTGTAAAATCTCATTCCATTGTACATCAACCTGCAACAGACCAAATAAAAGTTGAGATACAAAGAAACTCACGTCTAAATCTATTAGCATATCCATAATTGCCAGAAGCATTGAGTAACCAATAAGTTCACCCTATACACCACCATCCAATCTTAACATGTTCTCCACGCACATCACAATAAACTGCACTAAAAAATAAGTACAAAATTACAAATCCCAGACCAAAATTACAAAAATACAGAATGACCATTAAAGAAAGCAGATAAGGGATGTGTGAATTTTATCTCACATGTTCTTTTGTGCAGTTGATCGGCATGATATCGATGACTATCTTTCCAAGCCTCAGAGGAGAAAGAGGAACTAAATTGGCAATATCTTGAAAAGTTGAATGAACGCGATCAAGAACTCGGTGCTTCTTATCGAGGCCCTCTTCTTGCTTCAGTAATTTTATGAAATCACATGACGGTGGCATGAAATTCTTAACGAGCATTCCCAAGCACTTGTCAAGATATTTTCCGCTTGATGCGGCCTATGTTACAAACAAAAAGAATTGGCATTGCATCAACTATCGAGAAATGTCCTTATCCGGAAGGTTCGATAGAACGAATTGCAAAATCCGTATATGATTACATACCAATGGGATTAGCAGTTCAACCATTGCATCCATTTGCATAATTCCACAAGCTCATTTCAAAAATCTGAAGTCCCAACCCACTAACCAAATCAGAAAATTACTAAACCTGAATAAAATAACAAACATGGGAGTTTATCCTTCTTGTAAGCTTGTTACCCACCGCATTAACAAGATAGTCATGATGATCAATGTCTATACAAGAAACCGCTCCAGTGAGAGCTTTTAAACACGTAATAATAAATTGAAGATATAATAAACAAAGGGCAAAGAAGAAGTACATAATATAATGTAATAAAAACACACGAATTAATTATGTGTTACGACGATCTTACCACAAGGGCCACCTCATCACAATCTTTATCATCATGTCTACGGTGTATCACCTCAACAAGCTGGCTACAATAGTCATGGTCACCCTACAGACCAATTAGATATATCAATAAGTACACCATTAATGTCTAGAATGACAGCTTAAAAATCCAGACTAGATAAAAGTATTGTTCTGGCCTCGACGGCACTCTGAATCCGTCAAACTAAGTTCCATCTAATTTCGAAGGCTACTCTACAAACACTACAAAAACCCGAAGACGATGAATGGACTAATGTGGAGACAAATCTGAAGATACGAAGAGATGCTTATATTAGAATATCTCTTTTCCGCCGTGGAACCGACTGAGAGTTTTGGTCTGAAAATAACAGCGGCCTATCGAGGAAGAAAACCGTGACAGGTGATTTTGAAGACGGACGCAATTTTTTGTGGGGTTAACAACCTAATTGGTCCCTTAACGTTTGTACAGTGTTCTCCAGGTCTTAAATTTTCAATATTTATTATAACTTCAGGTCCCCACCCCGCCCCCGCGCTCAAAAAAAATAAATAAAACTCCATTTCTTGAGGGGAACCTTAGGCTAAATTTTTGCTTAATTAAACTCGAGTTTGACACTTTGTCTACGGGAAAATTGTCAACACGATAAATGTACTTTAATTTTTTTCAATTAATTAAATTAAATTATATAGCTATAATACAATATAGTTTCAATCGAATTACTTGATCAAATTTCTGGACGAAGGAAAAAGGCATAACTGCCAATAGATTATGATCAGTATCTATTTAATTTAATGGAGTAAAAGTTTTGTTAACTCCACGTGAACTAATAATGTTTATTGCGATGACCATCAATAACTATGCCAATTACAACCACATCATCATCAATTTTAATTTAATTTAACTTTTGTTCTTTGAAGGAATTTAATTTAACTTAATGATTGCCCTTTAAAAACTTACCAAAAGTTTTATTTAAAAAAATTTTTCAACCCATGTGGTGTGTTTGAATGCACTTCATGTAAATTTGAAATATGTGTGGCGTACATCAATACACATCAGATGAGCTGCGAAGTTCTCTAACAAAATTATCAAGAAATTTTTGAAATAAATAATAATTAGTAATAAAATGAAGCAAAGTGATCTTAACTGAAATTATTAAATTAATTAATTAAAAATGCAGTTATGATCCAAATTAAATTAAACCAAATTAAAATGAAATTACATAGCTGAAATTATATATATCAAAATGTCTTGAAACCACCCCCTCCCTCCTATTTCTTCCTTCAAGGAAAAAGGAGGGAAAAAAAGTCATCACCCCCTCTAAAAAGATAAAATAATAGAGTCATGACCCGAACCCGATTAAACATAATTGAAAAATAATTATCTCATTTTGTGAATATCACAACTCAATCAGCATGCATTAACATTAGAAATCAAAATCGGAAGTGAAAAGCTGACTAGAAATCCGACCAAAATTATTAGTCATTTGATGTTCACCAAATTCTTTGTGTCAAATGATATCAATTCATTTATTTATATATAATAAACATTTTTTTTGAGTTGATCAAACCCTTATAACTGATTCTTTGATAACAACGTATATGTCGTGTTCTAAAGTCAGTCTCAACTAGACAAATCTTTTCGTTTTGAAGAGTAAATCATCATACATAAACGTATTGTTATCAGGATTATCTATCTATGTACACACACAAAAAACACTAATATCATTACCATTTTTGTTTCCTCGCCTATTTTCACTTGTTAAATCAAGTAAAGATATCTTAGTCATTCATCTTATCGTTCAACCTAAACCGTTCTATTTTATTATTATATATTTTTTACTTTATATTTTCATTTATATATGTATTGGTTTTGTTTAATTAATTAAAATTAGCTGTCCATTCACCCGAAATTATTTCTTTCTCCATCTTGATTTATCTTTCATTCATCGAGATTATCTCTTTCGAAAAGAATATATATCCTCTCATCTGGATATTCTTATACCTTAGTTTCACGTTGAAATCTCAGACGGTTTGAACCTCAATGTTCGTTTTTCCTCCCATATAATTCGAATCTCTATTTATTGAATTTTTTTAAACCTAATTTTTTTAGTTAGCAATTGTGATCAAATAGAATATGTCATAGCAGATTAAATTTTCTCCAAGGATGTGCTCAAAAAAAAAAAAGCAATCTATTACTTCCCAACAAATAAAGAAAAGTCAATGTGTTCCGTCATTTGTTTTAAAATTTAAAATGTTTATTGGAGTATTATGGTTTTCATTGATTTTTCCTTTTTTTGCAGGAAAATTCACCTATATTAGGTCGTGTTTTTAGATTTCCAACGTCACATCTTACTAATATTTTTATTTATAGCGAAGATTTGTCAATAGTTGATCAAGTTATGTAGTCAAATTATCATGTATATATATTATTTTCTTATTGGATATATGCTATATTTGATAGTCATTATGAAATTTTGATCCATTTTCCCGTTTAAATATGTATAGTTTTCAAAAAGCTATTCCTAAAAGGGGATTTCTTCATTATTTACTAATACATTCATTGGTGATGAATGAATGAATTTTAGTCTCATATAATGATGATTGGGTTTAAGGTTTTTCTAAATTAAATTATAACATGTGTGTCTTTTGTTTGGTTTATCAAATCCGATGTTCTAAAAAATCAGATAAGTCATCGGACCAGAAAAAAGATAGATTAAGGATTGGAAAAGTTGAATTGAGTCAAATCAAAGTCAAATTGATTTTAATTAAATAATTAAAAAAATAATTTTTACCAACAATAATGTGGAAAAAGAATATTTGATTTTGTGTTTTCATGCAAACAATGTGTATTTCAAACACACGTGGCATACATCCGTATATGCACACACGGTGGGGAAGGTTTTGTAATAATACCTCTTGGAGGTTTTAGAAAGGGACTTTTGATTTTATAATTTTTTTTTTTTTTTGCTTTTTTATAACCTATTTTGACTCCTCCAAGTGGCTTTCTATTATTCTTTGACCTATTTCTAGATAAATAGTTTTTGGGGGGTAAATCGAATCAATTTCTGGGCAATTCCTGATTTTTTCAATTCAAGTGGTCGCGACGGTTTAATTCTTTAAATACTGATTAAATTATGTTAACATATTAATATATTAGTCTTTAGAAGGTTCTTATTGAGAAAAATTATATATCACTAATAAATATTAGAAATGTTGAAAAAAATCAAAGGTGTAAGTAGACCACATGTAATTTTATAGAACGGTGCTCTTCCGATCTTAGACAATTTTATGTAGATATTTTGTGTGTTACAAATTGAAAAGCTTTGAAGATTATGATATGTATTAAAGAAAGTCAAACAACTAATTATACTATAAATGTTGTATACATGCATTATTACTCTTTATCATTTATTCAAACTATGTTTATCGGATGTAATATGTGCTATATGCTTTGTTAAGTTAATATTTTTATATTTGTTCCTTTAGCAAGTCATTATAATCAGTTAAATGGTACTTTTTATGATTTTGTGTTAAGCATTTGTGTTCCATTCGAATGAGATATATTAGTTGGTGTTGTTTACCCATGCAACGCACGGGTGAAATTACTAATAAGATATAATAACATCTCCGTACAATCTATCATTACGAAAAGTGAAAAACAACCACCGTAAGTTAAGAAATAAAACAAGCATTAGGGTTCTCTTCTATAGAGTACGGACGGTAATATGGATATTGTTGCATATATGGATTGTAACTCTGATAAAACTTCACAAGCTCCGCAACCTGTTCAGTGCTACTTGGATCAATTCTTCTGTTTTCCTCACTGATTTTATCCTTTTGTCTCCCTCTGTATTGACTTCGATCTTCTTTTCTTTCGTCATCCTGGCCTAATTGATCCCTTCTTCTTCTGTCTTCCTTGCTAATTTCATCCTTTTGTCTCTCTTTGTATTGACTTTGATCCTTTCTTCCAGTCTCAGCCTCAATTTTTTCTGCTTGGTTTCTCGTAATTTTGCTGGCCCCAATCGTCACTATGTCACAAGGAAACAATTTTCTCAAATTTTTTGCTACAGAAACTGGATCAAAATCTCCAACTAAAGTTAATTTCTTTTCCTTCATGTTCATGGCAACCAAGTCAACTCCTGCACAAGGTGAAGTTAGCAGAACCACAGGATAATTAAATATGACAAATCGCTGGTTGGGGTTCATTTCACACATCAATAATCTTACACAACGGAAATTCATTAATCTTACACCACATTATAACTTCATCACAAAATAAAGACAATTTTGATAAATATACTACAAACATTTTGCCATTATTACAACCTATTTATTTAGTACAAAACAAAATAAGGAAAAAATCAATTAAAAATATGAATGTGGTGTACTTATATTTTCCATCCGCATGTTTACTTTTACTCTTCTCACCACTAATTTAAAACTTATCATGATTATAAGAGAAAGGAATACACTCAATCCAAATCAAATTTTCTTGTGTTGATTTTTTTCTTTCCTAAACATTAATCCTAGCAAATTTTGTATTCGTCAGACTACCATAAGACGGCTAAGAAAAATTTTGTTTTTTAATTATGACCGCCCAACACCTTTCCATGCATCCGCTGGTAGCCATTGATGAAAGCTCTAACATTTCATGATTTCATATAAGCACTTGTCAACATGTTTTTACGGATGATGGCACAAGCTAAAAAGTTTTAAAAAGAAAGAAAAGGAAAGTGAGAAAGATAGGAAGGAAAAAAGGAAATAATATATTTTTTTATTGGGGGGATGGGAGGGAGAGGCCTGTATGGTTAAAATTCTAGGCCTCTTGCACGAAACATGATAACTTAAACAATGTAGCATTTATCTAAGCAATTGATTATGGCTAAAACAAATAAAATAATTCCACTAAAATGTTATTTTAAATTGGGTTATTTATGTAATTCTGCTAAAGGTTATTCAAGTAAATAGAAAAAAAGCCAATTAGACTAGCATCACTATATTTTTCTCTTTACACCAAATCATATATCCACCCTAATTAAAAAATGATTTTTATAACTACACCACTAACTATTTTACAAATGTCTCCCCAAGTTAATAATTTAATTAAATAACAAAGTGGAAAAAAATGTCACACAACTCAATCAATTCACTTCATACATTCCGGCGATGTAAAACTGCGTCATGCCAATTCATTAGGTTAATCATGACTATAGGAAATAATTTACGATATTCAAAAACTTCCCGGAGGTTTTGCTTTACCCTATATTGCGTGCATGTATTTCAAATCCATGTAGCATGCATCTATACAAGCTACACAGGACGAGATGTTTTGTAACAAAACCTCTGAGAGGTTTTTGAACATTAATAATGAAATAATATATGCAAATACGAGAGAGAAAAGGGAATCTTTAAATTCATTTCCTTTAAGTTCGTGTATGCAGAGCTCCACGGCAATTGTGGCATGTTTCATTTATTGTTACCCAGTCAATAATTCAATATGCTGATCCTTCTCCCAAAAAAAAAATAAATACTAACAATAATAAATAATAAAAAAATTCAATATGCCGATAAAACCATTGAGAATAGAAATTAGAAAAACAAAGTATGACAATACTACAAATCAATATATAAGCAATTCAATTTATTGCAATATATAAACAATTCAATTGAGGTGGATGTGGAGGCTTTCGATAGTAATAGATCTGGTTACAAAGTTTGAAACCAGATCTGGTCATGCTGCCGCACGGACAGATCCTTGCGGCTGCATGGATGGACTTGTGTTGCCGTACCAGACTGCATGGACCATTTGGTAGAGCCACACTGCCTGGTGCGGCTACACAGTGAGTCTATGCGGGCACACATCCTATTTGTTCTCCCGCACTGCCTTATTGTGTAGCCACACTAGGCAGTGCGGCTCCACTAGATGGTCCATGCAGTCTGGTACGGCAACACAAGTCCATCCATGCAGCCGCAAGGATCTGTCCGGGGCGGCTGCATGACCAGATCTAATTCCAAACTTTAGAATCAAATCTGTTACTATAGTTAACCTTGGTGGATGTGAGATGGATACGAAATGAGATGAATGCTTAGCAAATCCAACTACCGACAAAGTATACAAGAACCCATAGATTTACCACAAGCAATGAAATAGAATATACCTTAAATCAAAGATTGCTAGATAGAAGTGCGTTTCGAATAGAAGCAATGAAATATGTACAAAAGGCTAACATTTCTATTTTGTACATGTAAAAATCGAAATTTTTTGAAAACTATAAGAAGCGTTCTGGAAGCCTAAAAAGGTGTTTCTCTATTTTAAACTTTTTTTTTGAAAAATAAAAAAAAATCCCTCGATCCTCTACTTTTTTAAAAAAAAAAATCCATTCCCATTCTCCCTTACTATATCATCTTTGTATTGATCGCAAGCTCCGCAACTTGTTCAGTGCTACTTGGATCAATTCTTCTGTTTTCCTCACTGATTTTATCCTTTTGTCTCTCTGTATTGACTTTGATCCTTTTTTCTTTCGTGATCCTGATCTAATTGATCCCTTGTTCTTCTGTCTTCCTTGCTGATATCATCCTTTTGTCTCTCTTTGTATTGATTTTGATCCTTTCTTCCAGTCTCAACCTCAATTTCTTTCTCCTTGGTTTCTCGTGCTTTTGCTGGCCCTATCATCAGTATTTCACAATGAAACAATCTTCTCAGATTTTTCACTACGGAAACTGGATCAAAATTTCCAACTAAAGTTAATTTCTTTTCCTTCATGTTCATGGCAACCAAGTCAACTCCTGCACAAGGTGAAGTAAGCAGACCACAGGATAATTAAATTGACAAACCGCTTGTTAATTGGGTTTCACCCATCAATAACGGTAATTAATTATATTACCACCTCAGAAATTCATTAATCTTACACCACCGTATAACTTCATCACGAAATAAAGACAATTTTGATAAATATACTACAAACATTTTAGCATTATTACAACCTATTTATTTAGTATAAAACAAAATAAGGAAAAAATCAATTAAAAATATGAATGTGGTGTCCTTATATTTTCCAACCTCATGTTTACTTTTACTCTTCTCGCCACTTGTTTAAAACTTACCATGACTATAAGAAAGGAATACATTCAATCCAAATCAAATTATTGTGTTGATTTTCTTCTTTTCTAAACATTAATCCTAGCAAAATTAACAATTTCAAGGGTTCTATATATCTACTCCAATTGGTCATAAAATACAGCAACAAGGAAAAAAGCTAGAAATTATGTATTCGTCAAACTAACATGCAAAGTCTAATTTATGTGTTCGCTAAAATTGCGGCTAAGAAAAATTTTATTTTTTAATTACTAACACCCGACACCTTTCCATGCATCGGTTTACAGCCATTGATAAAAACACCATTTCATCTTACAGGATGATGGTACAAGTAAAAAAATTTTAAAAAGTAAGAAAAGGAAGGTGAGAAAGATATATAAAGGAAAAAGAAGAAATGATTTTTTATATAAGAGGGAGATGGGAGGGAAGGGCAAGGGGGAGATGGGAGGGAAAGGCTTGTGTGGTTTGAACTCAGGACTTCTTACACAGAACACAAGAACTTAAACGATGTAGCACTTATTTAAACAACTGATTGTGGCTAAAACAAATAAAATAATTCTGCTAAAATGTTATTTTAAATTGGGTTATCGATGTAATTCTGCTAAAAGTCATACAAGTAAATAGAAAAAAGCCAATTATACTACCATCACCACATTTTTTCTCTTTACACCACATTATATATCCACCCCAGTTAAAAAATAATTTTTATAACAACACCAATAATTATTTTACAAATGTCTTCCTAACTTAAAATTTAATTAAATAACAAAATGGATAAAAAATCCCACACATATCCATCATTCATTTTACGTAATCCTGCAGTGTAAAACTACATCATGCTCTTTCATTAGGTTAATCATGACTATAGAAAATAATTGAAAATGTTCAAGAATCTCCCGAGGTTTTGCTACAAAACCTCCTACCATGTGGCATGCATCACGTATATTTGAAATCCATGTGGTGTGTATCTATAAAAGCTCCACAGGATGGGAAGTTTTCTAACAAAACTCCGGGATGTTTTTGAACATTACTAAGGAAATAATATACACAAATAGGAGAGAGAAAAAAAATCTTTAAATTCATTTCTTTTAAGTTCGTGTATGTAGGACTCCACGGCAACTGTGGCATGTTTCATTTATTATTAACCCATCAATAATTCAATATGCTGATTCTTCTCCCAAAAAAAAAATACTTAACAATAATAAATAATAATAATAAATTTAATATACTGATAAAATCATCGAGAATATATAGAAATTAGAAAAACAAAGTATGACAGTACTACAAACCAATATATAAGCAATTTAATTTATCGCAATATATAAACAACTCAATTGAGGTGGATGTGGAGTGGATACGAAATGAGACCAATGCTTAGCATTATCCAATTGCCAACAAAGTTTACAAGAACACACAGATTTACCACAGGCAATGAAATAGAATATACCTTAAATCAAAGACTGAAAGATAAGAGAGCGTTACTATTAGGAAGCACTGAAATATGTACAAAAAGGCTAACATTTCTATTATGTACATGTAAAAATCAAAAGTTATCGAAAAGGGTTAATTTCACATATCATCAGATCGGAAGAGCTTTGGGTTAAGAATCTGTTTCATCCCCAACCATTTTTAGGACACTCCATAGCCTCAACATTTGATAAATACACACAAATCTTCCTTTTTTCCACTATTTCATAAAATTTTTAACAAAATAACGATTATACCTCTTAAACTTTTTAATTTTTTTAAAAAATGTTTAAAATAATAAAAAATAAAAAAAGAAAACACCCAACCCAACCCACCCCACGCTTCCCCTCGCCAAGATTGGCCACTGGAAATGTTGCTATTCCAAGGGCCGGCCATTTCACTATTGGAATGGCAGCATTCTAGAGGCAAAAAGGGGGGGCGGGTAAATTCCCCCCTATTTGCTGCGTTGCTGCCATTTTTAGTAGCAAATTTTGGGAGGAGGAGGGATTCTCCCCCCTTTTGGCCATCGAAAATGGCAGTCAATGTAGCCGTTTATGACAATCAAAATGCTATCAGAAATGGTAACAGGCAGCACAAATGGGGGAGTCTCCCCCATTTTGCACACAAAACGGGGAAAGCCTCCCCCCCCCCTTCTGGCCCCAGTTTCCGGAAGCAAAGTGCTGCTAGAAACAACGGCCAAAAGGAGGGACGAACCTCTCCCTCCCCAATTTGATGCCCGAATATTGTCATTACGGCGGAGGAATGGCAGCCCGCTAGAATGACAGCATTTCTAGTGGCCAATCTTGGGGAGGGAGAGGGGGAGGGTGAGATGGGGAGAGTTGGGTGTTTTCTTTTCTTTTTTTTTTTTAATTTTTTATTATTTTAAATTTTTTTAAAAAAATTTAAAAAGTCTATGGGGTATAATCGTCATTTTATCAAAACATTTATAAAATAATGGAAAAAAGACGATTTATGTGTATTTATCAAAGGTTAAGGGCTGTGGATTGTCTTAAAAAGATTGGGGACGAAACCTATTTTTAACATAAAGGTTGGAGACGATTTGTGAAATTAACCCTTTCAAAAACTATAAGAAGTGTTCTGGAAACCTAAAAAGGCGTTTCCCTATTTTTAAGCTTTTTTTAAAAATTAAAAAAAAAATCCCCCTCCTCTGCTTTTTTTTTTTTAAATCGATTCCTATTCTCCTTTACTATATCACCTTTGTATTGAGAGAGAGAGAGAGAGAGAGAGAGAGAGACTCTAATGCAATTTAAAATAATTATAATTTGAGATTAGCTCAATTAATTATTATAGGTTTAAATAATGCAAAAAAGAAAAATTCTTATAAATTGTCACAAGTTTTCACCTTGTATATGTATCGTGCGATATTATTTCACAATTATTTGCTTCTAGCGTATCGGATGTATAAGTAATTTAATGGGATAGACAATAAGTGAATACGAGATAAGGTATCACGATTATTTGCTTCTACATACTGTCCTATGTCTTGCAACATTATGTCTCCAAATGCCTATATGTGTGCATGCTCACATCATATGCGTGCTCACATAACATGTCAGATACATGCTCACATCGTGCCTATAATGTGGCGTGCCAGATGATACGCACCTGGCACGCTAAGACGCTATCGGCATTAGTGTCGGATAATGCTACCAAATGTCTAGCAGTAGATCATAATTTCTCTTGGAATTAGACTATCTTTGTGTGACAAAGATAATACTGTTTTTAGTGTAAATATATAAATCAGTACAATAACGAAACAATTAGATTTACCAAACATTTAAAAACTGGTTTTGAATGGTAGGTTTACCAACACTATACTAATTCTTCTCAAAGTTACTATTTTATTCAGTCTAGTGTTAGTTGCTTATTAGAGAAGTTACAATAATACTAAATAGGCCGCTGGTGATATAGACATCAGCTCTACAAATCTAACAATTCTAACCTAGCAATATAGAGCGATTACATTTTCTCTATTGCCCTATTTGGGCTGTCGGTCGCTAGCACCATAATTAGGTACCGGCAAGGCTAACCCTAGATAATTTTTATCTATTGTTGTAGTAGTAGTAGTAATAATAATAATAATAATAATATACACCAATAAATCAAGGGATCTCATGATTTATTAAATGAAAAACGTTGTCCATAAAGAAGAAATTAAGAAAACTAATTAAAGTAAATAACAATTAGTTGAAGAAGAGAACGAAGAATTACGTACCATAATTCCTCGTGACTGCTTTCATGGCCTTTTGTTTCTCTTTATCACTGTTTATGTCTATTTTCATTATCATTTTCTGTAATACGAAATGGCCATTATATATCTTTTAGGCCTGAAACAAGTATACGAGTACTAAGCAGTGGACATCAGGTGTCGTAACATCGGTTTGATGTGGCACGATACCAAATATTAATGTAATTTGGGGAGGTATAGTGATATGTTGATGGGACGCCACATAAATATCTTATAACGCTATGATACCAGACGTTTGACAGTAACTAAAATTAACTTCCTAAGTACATGAGTTACCTGTTTGTAACCATCGGCAACTGTATCTCTAATTGCTTCTGTAACGCAAGACTCAAATTGATCTTTTGTTGATCCATAATATCCTGGAGTCGGCACTGGTTCGGAGGCAACCCCATGCTTATCACCGTCTAACTGTGGAGATCTATGAAAATTTAAATCATCATTTACTACCGTACTCGAACCTGCCTCGAATAGGGAGCTACTGAAACTAGGTTCCCTCGAGCCATCTAATGCACTTCTTCGAAGTTCTTCTCTTTTCAATACGGAACTAGAAGATAGGGAGCTGCTGAAACTGGGTTCCCTCGAGCCATCTAATGCACTTCCTCAAAGTTCTTCTCTTTTGAGCACGGAAGTAGAAGATAGGGAGCTACTCAAACTAGGTTCCCTCGAGCTATCTAATGCAATTCTTCGAAGTTCTTCCCTTTTCAGCACGGCCGCTACCAGTCGCTCCCAATTGTCATAAATTTG
>CAVNYN010209500.1:0-18816 GCA_963692815.1 Nyctanthes arbor-tristis
TATTGACATGTGCAAAACTTAATATGCAAGAAGAAGAAGCGTAAAAAATCATGTCTTTAATTTTGAAGCACTAAGGATGTCGTCTGTACTCTTGAATTCTTGTCAAGCAATTCCGTAGAACACGTAAGAAGTTGAAGAGTCGTCTTTCTCTCATGTGTCGTAGTTGAACCCAATTTGATTTTAGAGACAATGACTAATGGGTTGGGTTTTGAATTTGAACTTAAGTTTATTATTGGGTTTGATTGGTTGTAAGAATGTTAAATTGGTGGGCTTCAATTTAACTACAACAACATTTTTTTAGACGGAAATTTACTTGTTTTTTCCAAAAAAAAAAATTAGGTGGGTAACCCACCTAGCCCGTGGGCTGGATCTGCCCATGTTCTTGCCACACTCGTCATCAAGACAACCAAAGTAGCATCCGTCACGTTTTGACAGGGCTGCGGTAATCCTACCCTCAATCCAAAAAGTGCCAGTCTATACAACAATCAAATTATTAAAGCACAGATGTAATATGATAAATAACTACTCAAACCGAAAACACTATACATCTAATCAAAAGAAAGCAGTAATAAAGAATAAATTACCTCATTAGAGTGTAAGAGATCCCTTAATCCCTTGACATCACTATCATCCGACTCCTTACGATCAGATATAATTGTCATAGAAGAAACTTGACTTATCTTCTGTGAAGAAGATTCCCATTCAGCCACAAGCCTACAGATTAATTAAAAAATAGAAAGCATCAAGTTGAAATAAATACCAGACAACTCTCCACACAACTAAGTAAAATTAATTCAAAATTTAAATGGCCAAACCTGTTTCTAAATTCAACTATTTCAGCTAACTGTTAATCAACTATCATATTATTAATCGCGTAAAATGTATTTGAAAGACCAGCCTTGCCTAAGGATTAAAGCCCAAATAATTAAGAAGTACATGGAAATAAATTAATATTACTTAGAGCTGGGAAATATAATTATTAGATAAAATTAAACAACTTCGATAAAAGCGAGACCGACACATTTGTATAATCAAGAAAACAGGAGAAGTAGTAGTTGGATTCTATAAATAGGAAGTAAGAACTCCAGCATAATCATCCCATACACTACAACTAAGCCATAAGTTCCTAAGAAAAAATCAAAATCATAACATAAATAACTTAACAGTAGAATATCTGAACAGTCAAAAACATATTTTAAAATATTTAATCTTACTCATTATCCTGAAGGACAAAATCAATGGACTTGCTCGATTTTTCGAGCCACGATAGTCCCTCAAATGTCCAACTTGGACAACCTCTCTAATCACATCTAACCAAAAATCCAATCAGTAAAAACGTGAACTAAAACGAAAAAAAAGTATTAGAACCCAAAAAGTGAAAATGAAATAAAACATATCAAATAGGTAGGCATCACTATCACCCTCAGCAGCAATAATTTCAAAAAAAAAAAAAAAGGCTTGAACATAAACAGCTCTCTCCAAAAGGCAAGAAAATTAGTAAGCTCACGTTCTACAGCACGTGTACTTTCTTTGAAGAACAACCTCCAATGATGAGAGGTTGGTTTATACAACCTTTCATTAATGCGTACGTCAAAATGATTTATCCCATACGACCCATACTCATTCAATTTAGAACCAAACTCACTGACTAACTTCGGCCTGGGAAGCTTCTATACGAGGTACCCTTCTCGAAAAACATAAATTTAATTTCACGATGAATAGTGGAACATATATTTACATGGAACATATTTAAAAGTCAGAACATGAACAGTGGAGACATTTTCCAGATTTTAAGGCATTTCAGAAAACACCAACATAAAAGAATTATAAAGCAAATCAGAAAAGCCCAAAATAAAACAAAGACCAACCAAAAACACCTCATTTATGATTACATGTAACATCTATGAAAGTAAGAAAATGAAAAGTGGAGACATTTTTCTAGATTATAAGGCATATCAGAATAACTTAGATGAGAATAGAGGGATGAGCATAAAAAAATAATGCATATATAAAGCATCAAAGAACACAACCTAAACTGACACGCAAAGATATATATGTGAAAAGAGAATAACTTATATTGCCAATGAGAAACAAAAGTAATACTTATGTAAAAGAGTTTAGGCTTGGATTTCCAGACAATAAGGCAAATATTGACCGTCAAAAACATCCCCAAAAAGTAGAATAGCAATTAGCCTATTTATTGTTTATTAAATATTGACAATGTGTTTGTTAGATATTTTAAGTCGATGTACCAACTTCATGATACTAGGCATTTGATAAAGCATATGTACTCAGCATACTTCACTATAAAAATCCCACAGTCAGACCTGTATGAGCATTGAACACAAATTCAAGAACTTAGAAAACGAACCGATCTCAGTACTAAACCCATGTACATATATAACAAAATAGTGTTTAACCTATGTACACATATAAAACTAATAAAAAACGAAAAAAGAAAAGAAATGTCCTATTCTTATTTTTTGTTGTGGTACACTAGAAACCACCAGACACGGAATTGGCAATGCAAGTACTTGGTTTGGAGGAATCCCTGAGAGTTTAACAATCCATGGCACCACCGTATATATGTGTTCAATACCTTCCAACACATCATCCTCAATGTAAGCTGGCTCAAGTGAATTGTACACCACAAGTTCCCATTTTGCAATGTCTAGGACATCTAGAACCCAATGTCCCTTAGAATCCATCTGAATTGGTATGAACACATAATCCACATCAGACCATTTACGAGTAAATTTAATCTGCATTCCAAGAGGGTATGTTGCTATTTGTGCAAGCTCTGCATTCGTTTCTCTACGTCTTTTCCTTGTACTCAGAATAGCACCGCATCTCCTATTGAATAAAGTATCAGTTGTTGTAGCCTTTACCATAGTACCCAACCCACTAACCATGTGCATCCTCAAGTAGTAGAACATCGCATCAATATGCTTCGACCGACAAAGATTCCAAACAAAGAAAAAAAAAAGCATACAGGACAGGCATCAATTAATCTGACAACAGATAACCCAATAACACTAAGCAAAAGTAGAATACTGATTCATCAAGAAGCTTCCACACAAACCGAAGTTGATGCCACCATTGTTTTATGGTAACCTTGATCAGCCCAACCGTCATGGGCAGCCGGACTTTACTAGCAAGTCTTGTCAACTTCCTTCGCCTAGATATAACTATTAAGATAAAATTATTATGACAACTGATAACAACTACGACTTATGGTAGACAAAAAAAAAAAAAAAAACTCCAGAAAATATGACATGCATTTATTAGATATATAACCGTAAACAATGCAAAAATAAATAGACAAATAAATACCCCTTCAACTAATTCAAACTCAACTGACAAATAAAAATATTACACCCCTTAGCAAAAGCACCACAATGGACACACACACAAAAAAAAAAAAAAAGAAAAAAAAAAGAAAAAAAAGTTACCAGTTAAAACCACCCAAAAAGGGCAAGCATCAATGGCAACCATGTTAATTGTCTACTTGCACATCATCAGTATTTTTTATATTGATGCTATTTAAAGAAGGAGCAAACGTTTTAACTCAATCACATATATGATGCAATTACCAGATAAAAACCCAGGCGCCATACATACATCATTTATCTAATTAATGCACTTTCAATTAACATAAAAACACTACGCAGACTTGTATTCTCTCTGAATTCTTTAGTAAAAATAATCCACTACCAAAAAAAGTTTTTAAAATTTCTAGTGACCACTAGATATCGTCAAATGTGTTTACTATTGAAAATACCACCAAAGTCCTAAAACCAGTAGCTTGCACATATAATGAATTAAAAAAAAAAAGGAAAGAAAAAAACAGTAGTATCATATACTAAAACTTGAAAATTAGAAAGATTTTGTTAACATAACAAACCGCATTGCAGAACATGACTTCTCTCAACTTCGTCAAACATGTCTTTAGAAGTAAAGATTCAAGTATGACACATCAACCAAAAAAACAAAAGGCTCAAATCAAATTTACCAGAAAAATCTGCACAACTTTACAGATCACGATAGCTGAATTGCAAAAACTACCCAGACATTCTATCCAACTTAATATAGATATGGTTAAAAGATATCCCATCAATGATAGAAACCGAATTAAAACATGCAGAACACTAATTTTTCTATGAAAAGTACTTCCTTCCCTACATGGAGAGGATGTTCTTATGTAGCGATAATTTGGCAAACAACTGGGCAGCCCACAGCCAAAAAACCCATTGATGCAAGCATTGTGATTGGTCGCACCATTTAAAATTTTTAATCCCACAAGAACCCACCCCCACAACGCAAAATTAGTGAAGACCCATTCTCCAAATTTCTTTTGAGTTTCACTCCAATCTAGCCGGAAGCCCGGAATTATCTCCCCCCTTCCTAATAAGAAAATTCCGGTCGGTCACCTCCCGTTGATGGAAACAATCACCGGAGAAAAAGGGCCACCGCCGCCTCCAATTGGTGACTGTTCCGATCTTCCAAGCCTGCCGGCTTCCAACAGAAACCCACGATGGAAATCTAAGAAGGCCGACCACTGCATGTCTCATAACTCATTCTAGTCCCACCAAAATACCACCTACACGCAATCGTTCACAGCCTAAAATCCCACAAAAAAAAACACAAAATAAGCACATGCAAGAGAGCTAGAAAGAGATTACCAGTCTGGAAGTGAAGTTAGAAGCAATCAAGACCTTGCAAAATGACGGTTTTGGTTTCCTGACCAGTGACCATGACCAAAGAGTGGTAATTAGGTGGGTGTTTAAGGGCAAAAGATGTGGGAAATAGTATAAATTGAAAATTAAACTGAAGATGAGAGCAACCAAAAACAGACAATTGTTAGTGGACATTTTGGTAAATGACATTTCAGACATGTGAGAGTGAACCTCAAAATATTTTAGGGAAAATAACTGTTTACATAATATTCCATAGCATTAAACAAGCAAGTATACTTTTATCATCAACAATTATTAACGTGATCCTATCAAACATCGAACAAGCAAAACCAAAGAATGAACAAATAGGATAATCTACTTTATGGTTTTATTATTATTATGTGCCTTATTATATTAATAAGATACTAAGTTCTTATTCTGCAGGTTGTAAGTTTAATTATGCAGTCAACGTTGTGATTTTAACAGTTATGGCCGAAATGATCCTTGTTGAGAGTCGATATAAAATCCAAATGTTTATTTGATACTACTAATAAACTGAAAATATGACTAATTTGTACCAAATCCCAGTATCAAAATTCTGATAACAATTACAATTTCAAAATTTCCGGCTTTGATATTTCAGTAGCTCGAGCTTGGAAATAAGCTATTTAATTTTTCTAGCTTGAAAGAATGTGGCCTCAATCCCACTCTTCATTAAGCAGTTAGTTGGCACCTCACTACGTTGGCCAAATCGTTGACATATTGGTTAAAGCATTCTGCACGATTAATAATAATCGTGATTAAGCGAAGCATATTAATAAAGAATGGGTATACATCAAACTTTGACTCTGATTGGATACTACACCATACATACATACATACATACATAAAAAGAGGAGGGGTGGCGGTAGCGAATTCTACTGAGTTTGTCAAGTGAAGATGTCAGGAATTATAGACAATATGCACATTGGAAATAAAAACTATAATTCTTATATCATGATCAAACTTGCTCGTAGATGGAATTCGTTATTAGAAAATTACCTAGAACAAAACAACAAATTCAGTATCTCTGATCACACCACAGCTGTCTAAGCGTCCAGCCTCTAATATTAATCTACAAAGCAAGAACAATCCATGGACAAGAACTTTTCGTAGTGGGGATTAGGGTTTCTGAATTATCTTGTACAAGCAAGTTAATACAGAATATATGTGTGAATGTCGTGGTAACCCAAGACCCTAAAGCACTCTATTTATAGATTTCTTATATAGAAATTTTTATGAAACCCTAGCCCAATCCTAATCAGATTAGGATTCTAGAGCCCATGTACAGTCCGATCCAATTAATCTTATTAATTAAATTGGTCCATCATGGACAAACTTGGTCCAACTATTGATCCTTGTGCATTAATTACAACAATCTCCTACTTGGACAAGGTCCAATTCTAAGACGCCGATTCCTGCCTTTTCTGTGTGACCCATTAGACTCCCACTCATGATGGCAAACATCATGATACTATTATTCTAATCTAATTAGAGTAAGACAAACTAAAATCTCTATTTTAATTTATCATCGATTCACTTAGACCTATCAGTTCAGGATGCCATCCATGATTAACATCGGCAATATGTCAAGGCTATCCATATGACGGGATGTCATGTGGTATGACAAGACCTTTTAATGTACGGTCAACGTGGAAATATAATCCCTTCATCAATATAAACCAATATAATCCCTTCATTTCAACCAATTATATTATTCGTATAGACTTGACGTTGATAAACTTATGATCGTCATTGAAACTCCTTTCAACTTACAATCATACCTTGGCCAAGAATTTCCATCAAATCAAGTAACGAAAGGCATATTATAGTCTCTTAATATCCAGGAGTGATGAATCCTCATTTTGAATACTCATAACCTTCATGCAACTTTCATTATACATGTCCGGCATTCTCCTGATAACTCATGGCTAGAGCCTTATCTAATGTCCACCTGAGCATAAAAATGATCACATAAGATTCTATGGTATCCTCAAGTCAAAGTACCAATTCTATAACCATCCATTAGAGATGAACAACTGATACTAGGATAATATCAACATAGTATCTAGGTGTGTCATCCAATGCTTGTTTTACTAACAAAGTATCCATGTCCTCATTCGAATGTCCAAACATTCTAACTTGTGAGATCAGTTACTTTCTAGGAAAGAAATATAACACATGCTAGGTTATCCATAACTGCAGTATCTGTATCCTGTTATTGCCTCGACTAAGGATAGTTTAAGAATAAGTGATAACATGCATCTCACAATCACAACCCATTGTGATTAACAAGTTCTTCTGGTCTTTTTCTACGGACTCTATTATTTTAATGATAAGAAAATAATACTTATGAAAATAATAGATCTACCATTAAAATCCATACATTAATAAGCGTTTATACTCAAAATGTCTCACTAAATAGGAGAACACTAAAATCCAAACAAACTAGATCCGGTCATTCATGTATCCAATACCCATGGATATAGCATGACTATCATGCTTGTCATGTGACAACGGCTTTGTCAATGGATCTGCAACATTATCATTTGTAGGGACTCGTTCTATCTTTATGTCATTCCTTTATATAATCTCCATAATGAGATGATATCGCCTTAATACATACTTGGACCGTTGATGAGCCCTGGTTTTCTTTGCTTGCGCGATGGCTTCAGTGTTGTCATAATACAAAGATAATGGGTTAAAAATGCTAGGAACTCCAAGTTCAGTGATGAACTTCTTAATTAAGACTGCTTCCTTTGTCGCTTCTGAAGCATCTATGTATTTGGCTTCTGTTGTTGAGTCAACAGTCATTGCTTGCGTGGAACTTTTCCAACTCATAGCACCACCATTAAGAGTAAGCACATAACATGATTGGGATTTATAGTCATCTTTATCGGACTGAAAATTAGCATTAGTATACCCTTGAAATGTCAGTTCATCGTTATTTCCTCCATATATTAAGAACACATCCTTAGTCCTTCTCAAGTATTTGAGAACGTTCGTAACCGCTATCCAATGTTTCTCTCTCAGGTTCGCTTAGAATCTGCTTGTGACACTCAAAGCATAAGAAACATCTAATCTTGTACATAGCGTCGCACACATGATAGACCTTATTGCAGAAGTATAAGGAACCATATCCATGTGATCTCTCTCAGCCTGTATCTTTGTACACATCCTTTGAAATATTATTCCCATGACTTATGGGACAGAGTCCTATCTTGGACTCTTCCATTTTAAATCTTTTTAAGATTTTATCTATGTATATAGATTGGGTTAGGCCAAGCAATCTTTTAGATCTATCTCTATAGATCTTAATCCCAAGAACTTTCCTTCATGGAGAAGTGGTTGACAATCAGGATTTTTACTGATTTCAACATAGGGATGTTGTTTCCTAATAGTAGTATGTTATCTACATATAAAATCAGAAATATGACTTTACTACCACTGCTTTTCTTGTACACACATGGTTCATCTTCATTTTTGATAAAATCAAACTTTTTGATTGTCTCATCAAAATGAAGATTCCAGCTCCCAGAGGCTTGCTTTAATCCATATATAGACCTTTGCAACTTACATACTTTATTTGGCTCATTGAATTCAAAACCTTCAGTTTGTGTCATGGACACATCGTCATTAAGATTCCCATTGAGGAATGCAATTTTCACACCGCTAAATCTCATAGTCATGATATGTTGCTATTGCAAGTAGAATTGACGCAGACATGGTTATTGGTGAAAAAGTTTCATCAAATCCGATCTCCTTGTCTTCGATTATAACTTTTTGCCACCAATCTAGCCTTATAAGTTTGAGCTTTTCCATCCATGTCGATCTTTTTCTTGTAAACCCATTTACAACCTATAAGTTTCACCCCTTTAGGTAGATCAACTAAAGTCCAAACCCTATTTTCATACATAGAGCTCATGTCGGATTCCATGGCTTCTTGCCATCTTTTTGAGTCAACACTTGACTTTGTTTCTACGTAAGTAGTAGGTTCATTTTCCTCAATTAACAATGTACCATTAGTAATCATCAGATTATGTCTTTGAGGAAGACGAATAACTCTACTCAATTTATGCATCGGAGCTGGCGTCTCCTTAGGAGCTGGTGTTTCATTATTGTCAGTTTCTGCATCATCTAATGAAAGCTCAATTCTTGGCTTATCTAATCGGTTAGCTTCTTCTATGGTTTCTTGAATCTCTTCAAGATCTAATTTACTCTCTCTGTTTCCTCTTAGAATAAACTCTTTTCTAAGAATACAACATGTTTAGATATGATGACTTTCATCTCAATGTGTTTGCAGAAATAATATCTAGCTGTTTCTTTTGGATACCCGACAAAGAAGCATTTATCGGATCTAGCATCAAGCTTATCTGATTCAATGCACTTCACATAAGTGTCACAGCCCCAAATCTTTAAATATGACAGATTTGGTCTTTTACCAGTCCATAACTCATATGGAGTTTTATCAGCCGACTTAGATGAGACATGGTTTAGTGTGTAAAAAGCAGTATTGATTGAATATCCCCAAAACGTTTTTAGGAGAACTGCATGGCTCATCATGGATTGCACTATATCTAACAGTGTACGGTTTCTTCTTTCAGATACACCATTGTGTTGTGGTGTATACGGTGAAGTCCATTGTGAGAGAATCCCATTCTCTTTCAGATAATCTAAAAACTCACCCTTCAAATATTTTCCACCTCGATGAGTGTTGTGTCAATTTTAAATGCTCGCAAGTGCACAAATCAATTGGAATATAGAAATGTGTAAAACAAGGTCGATCCTACAAGGAATGCAAAGATGAATATAAAAGTTTAATCTAGTCTTCCTTAGTTTACTTCTAGCTAGTTGAGAAAATATGAGTTGTTTAACTTAAGACTAAGAATGAAATGAAAACAATTGAAGACAATAATTTTCGACAAGTTTTGATTAATAAAAGAGAAGTGCTAAGGTTTTCGAATCAACCATATTTGACAACATACTAAGTAGGTTTCTATTAATTCCAAATTTCAAGTAACAAGTCGAAATCAATCTATTGTAACCTATAGATTTAGCAATTAAGATATTCTAAAGTAGGTTCTTCTGTGCCTCTTTTAGTAAACTTTCTAAGCATTCTCTGTATAAAGTTAAAGAAAATGACGAATCAAAGATAATTACTTAACAACCAAATTCAAGCATGGATTGATCAACCGAGTTTCCAACTATCAATAATACTTGATATTATAGATGAAAGATATATCGGATTGAGTAATGAAATAAGTAAGAACAATAAACGTTTTACACAAATGGAATTAATTTGATACCCAAACAATTACATTGTCAAAAGGGTTTCATCTTCAACCTTAGTACAAAAATACTTAGAACATAATTAAAGTAAAACAACAAAAATAGATAGAACCCAGCGTAGATTCAAGTATAAATCTATGAATTCTTCTATGAAAATGCCTCTACTTTATTCCTTGCTTTCTCACTCCTTTGTCTTGTGTGTTTCTCTCCAAAAACCTGTTCTTGTTGCAAATTGATCAAAGTTAATCCTCATGCCAGGCTGGTTCCAGCAAATCTAATGCAAGTTGTAGTTGTATTTTGTTGATGATATTCATCGAATTTGGACTTATCACAAAAATAGAAGTTGTTCAAAAATGAGCTAGCTATGTGGGGAAACAATTTCAGGCCAATTGGAGATCTGTAGGCCGAGATATATCTAAAATTCTAAGTACTGCCCACTTGTCCAGCAGCCATCATGTAAATGCATCAACTTACAGATTGTAGCCAATTTTTGACGCTCTTTTATCCAGATTCAGAATTGGATGATAAAAAATGATATTTAGATCTTTAACTTGGCTTTCTAATGGATTAAACATCATAGAATTTGGATAACTACAACACTATATATGCATGAAAAACCGAAAGCTGTACAGGCGGAAAGTTTGACTGTCAAATTGTTCTGGTTGTCTTCTCTTGGCCGTTTTTTGGTCTTCTTACATCTCGAATCTGAGAAAGTGATTAAAAAAAAAAGAGTATATAAATCTCCTGACTTCATTCTAAAACTTGAATCATACCAATCCAATGTCTAGAACCCCGGATATAATCAAAATACTAAAAGCTGCACAGTAGTTAGCATCCTATCTTGATAAGAATACAACTTGTAACTTCATAATGACTTTTGATAAAATTGTGAATAGAACTTGAATCTGATCATATGGGATGATTTTATGTTATTTAAGTTATCTTTCTAATCACAATTGAATCATCTTCATTGGACCTCTAAAACTCCGTTATCACTATTTCTTCGACACTTGCCCACGGTAGCTATAATTGTTGAACATCTCGACTAATCTTGATCAACTTGCGCCATGAACTTCCGACACTTGCAACACATAAAAAATATATCAATAAGTAACATTTTTCATGTATAATACTTCTCAAAATGCATAAGAATACATACTTCATTTAATTGCATTTTTTAGTCATGTATTCATATAAAATGGACTTGTGGTATGAAAATCGATTTACCTCAATAAAATGGTTGGATTACTATCAAATGAACTTGTAGTGCCTTATGGTTGGATTACTATCAAATGAACTTGTAGTGCCTTAGAAATGATATATCAGATATGCATATTTCGACCCTAATCAATGAGATCTTAGTGTTAGAATACTTTTTCCTGTTTACTTTTCCACCTCCTACTTGAATTCCTTGAACTTTTCAAGAGCTTCATGCTTAAACCTCATCATGTATACAAAATCATATCTGGAATGGTCATCAATAAATGTGATGAAGTAGGAAAAGTCCCCTCTAGCATTAATAGACATTGGGCCTCATACATCTGTATGTACGAGTACCAACAAGTCTGCAGCTCTTTCTCCTTTTCCAGTAAAGAGAGATTTGGTCATCTTGCATAAGAGGCATGATGCACACCTATCAAATGATTCATAATCACTTGAGTCCAAGTATCCATCCTTATGTAACTTGATGATACGATTTTCATTTATATGACTAAGTCTGCAATGCCAAAAGTATGAGTTAGTAACACGATTATCAATTTTGGGCCTTTTGCATTCTATACTCATTATAGATTACTCCACGTCTAGAATGTAAATACCATTAAACGAATTCCCACAACCATAAAACACATTATTAAGATATAAAGAACAATGTTTGTTCTTAATATCAATGAAAAAGCTATCTATGTCCAAACATGAAATAGAAATAATGTTTTTGGTAATAGTAGAAACATAATAGCAATCTTTTAATTCTAAAACAAGGCCCGACGGCAACGATAAATAATATGTTTCTACGGCTAAGGCAGCAACTTTTGCTCTATTCCTATTACATAGGTCCACTTCACCCTTTTTTAATGTCTACTACTCTTTAGTCCCTACATATTTATACAAATATGAAATCCACATCCTTATCTAATGCCCAAGAAGCTCAAGAAGTAGTCATATTAATCTCGATAAAAGAATTACCTGAAGTAGAAGTCTCACTAGACTTCTTCCCCTTCATCCCCTTCAAGGTGTGAGGTAAGCATTGCAATTCCTCCTCCAATACCCTTTGCCTCCACAATGGTAGCATGTAGTATCGGCCTGAGATTTGTTCTTATCATGTTTAACTGTTTTCCCAGCACCTTTGGCTTTTTTGGAACATTTCTTAAAGGTCTGTTTGGACTTTCTCTTAGTACCCTTTGAGGAGTTGATAGCTAAGACTTGCCACTGTATTTTGTTTACATGGGCTCAACAAGCTTCAACATGTTTAACAGCTCGGAGAGGATTCACTAAATCTTATTCATATTAAAGTTCATAATAAACTACAAATAGCTATCAGGTAGTGACTAAAGAACCAAGTCAATACTTAGTTCATGGTCCATGGCAACACCAAATTGGCCTAACTTTTCAATGTAGCCAATCATCTTCAGTACATGAGCACTAACTGAAGAACCATCTGCCATTACAACCCTGAATACCTTTTTGGATGTTTCGTATCTTTCGGTACGAGACTATTCATCACACAACTCTTTCAGATGAACTATCATAGTATAAGCATCCATACCTCATGTTGCTTTTGCAACTAAGGAGACATCGCTGCAAGCATCACACATGTTGCAGTATTATCATCATTCATATGACAATTGTATGCCTCTATATGTTCCGAAGTATCTTCCTCATCAGGAATTTCCAATATCGTCTGTTCAAGAACATATGCAATTTTTCATGCCTGAGAACTATTCTCAAATTGTGATGCTAGTCCAAAATATTTTACCCAGTAAGCTTGTTGGAATCAAGTATGCCTCTCAAGTTAATGTGATTACTCATTATTCAATAAACTGAAATGACAAAATATAGAACAATTAATGAATGCAACAAATTAACTTAACATGGACTTTCATTAAATTAATTATACTCCCACTGAATTCATGATCCCCTTTGCATTAATTAATGAAACACTTTTCATTTTTAGTAGGCTAGGACCCTGTTTGCTTTACTAGAACCTTGAATGACTCACCAAATCCTAATAAAGCATTCAGGTAAATATGTTATCAATCACATCTCAATATGACTCCTAGATCATCAAGTAGACAACTGACTGTCATATACATCTTAGGCACTTACTTGAAATACCTCTAAAATTTTATTTCCTTGAGTGACGCAAAAAAAAATAAAATTTTAGTTAAATTCAACCCAATGTTCAGAAACATCTTATGTTTCACAATGAAAAGCATGTCCAGGAACGGGCAGCCTTGAGTAACTCAACAAACTGACATCGTTAATGGGCTCTTGGTTTTCACTATAACATTGGAAGGCCTATATTAACAATTAATACGAATTTAATATTTTATAGGGGATCAGTCTCGTTACGTCACGATTATGTATTAAAATAACATCACACATCCAATCATTAATACATAATAAATATGGGTGGATGATTATGGACTGTGTCTATCTAGCCTTCTCGAGCCATAAAGAAGACTAGACAGTCAATTCCTAGGGGAGATTGCATTCAATCATCAAATGCTTAATGCAACGGTCTCCATTTTCTACTCCAAACTGTATCCTATACTAGTTGTCTTGTTGTGGTCTATCTCCAATCTGTATCCTATACTAGTTGGCATAGTTGCCGAAATCTAGACACACAGGCCCAAAATAAAATTTAAAATAATTGGCTTGTAGGCCTAAAATCAAATAATAGGCAGCAGGCCCAACTGAATTAAATAATCGGCTCCTAGGCCCCAACAAGAATAACAAAAAAAATAATTAGTCATGCATTCAACCAATCACATAGGTCGAGTCCATAATCATCCACAAACATTCATCAATATCTAATACTAACGAACACATCAATTTCTAGATTTGCCTACACGACGCTCTTCCGATCTTAAACACTTTAGACAAATGAAAACGAATCAAACAAGAAATAAATTAATTAATCAAATTAATTAACTAATTTCATATTAATAAAATATCATGATTAATCTAATTAATCAATCAATTCTATTAGCTAAAGGGGACAAACAAAATAACTCTTTATTTTGTTATTAGCATCAAAGTCATACCTTGATGTAAGTTTTGGAAAGTCTTAGGGTTTAGAATCATATTTAAATTAAGTCAAAATTTAACTTTTTATCTAAATAAATAACTTTTGGCAAAACAATTTTTATAGAGCTTAAATTTTGAGCCAATTGGTAAACGCAAAAATTTTACAAAAGTTTTAAGTTAAATTAAAAGCCAAATACTAATTTGACAAATTAGTAAAGATGAGAGTGATTTTGAAATTTCAAAAATTTCAGGGACCAATCTATGAGTTTCCAAACATAAGGGACTGCCTATGCAATTTCTGAAATCACATGGGATTTCCTTAACACTTCTGAAATAAGGGAGGCTTGCTGTGCAATTTCAGATATTGCATAGCAGCCCATGTCTCCAAAATTCAGCAATAGTAGAGCGAGCAGCCATGGCTAGGGTTTCAAAAACCCTAGCCCTTGTATCCGGTGCCATCGCCGGCGGCATTGTTGCACTGCTTCTGAAGCAGTGTGTTGCTGACGATCGGTGGTATTTGAGCTGTGAATGGCAGCAACGACCGCTACTGCCATTTACAGCCGCGGACCGGCTACTATATGCAGCAGCCTTCGAACGCTGTTGCTGCTGCCACGATCTGATGCAGCGGCCAATTGGCATCCGCCGCCAGAACTAGTCGCACCTGAAGGACCCCTTTCTTTTTTGTTCTATTAAAAATACAAATCAAATTCATATTGTCAATATAAAAAGAAAACTTCAAATGGAATTCGGAATTCATTATTTCACAAATAATTTTCATTGAAAATTACCACAAATCAAATTGATAAGAAACAATAACAATTACTGTTACACATATAATAATGAAATCCAACAAGAAGCAACGTGGCTCTGATACCACTGTGTGCTCTTCCGATCTCAGCATACACAGTGCAAATAAGAATTATGATTCCTATACCAGGATCGCACTTGCTCTTAAATGAAATTCGTGATAAAAAAAATTACCTAGAACGAAACAGCAAATTTGGTATCTCTGATCACACCACAGCTGTCCAAACGTCCAAGATCGGAAGAGCGTCGACGCAGCAAGAACAATCCAAGAACATGAACTTTTCATAGTTGGGATTAGGGTTTCTGTATTATCTTATGCTAGCAAGTTAATACAGAACGTATGTGTAAATGTCGTAGTAACCCGTAGTAGCCCGAGACCTTAAAGCACTCTATTTATAGATTTCTTATGAAACCCTAGCACAACCCTAATCAGATTAGGATTATAGAGCCCATACATGGTCTGACCCAATTAATTTAATTAATTAAATCGGTCCATCATGTACAAATTGAGTCCAACTATTGGTCCTTGTGCTCTTCCGATCTTCAACAGAAGATGTATCACCTATTTCAGTAAGTGTCTACTCAAATTCAAATAGTTAGTTTGTGTTTGGTCCTAAGGAGTCTTTTGCATGAACAATTTGACTGCAGGTAGCAAGATAAAAATGCATTGGTATAATATCTGATACATGCCTTTACTTAGCTAAACATGACTTAAAAAGAATTGAGCTTATACCAAATTTAGTTTCAACGAAGGTTTAAGAGCTTCTTATTATATATGCAAAAGGAGCAATAATTAAGGAATAACAACATACACCTAACAATTTCATCAAATGAGGCAGGCCCCAAGTAGTTCTGGTTCAGCTTCTTGTTAGTTCTAAGGACTCAAAACTATTAGGTTCTGAGATAGCCAAATTTTAGCAATAAAACATTCAAGCTCAACTCCACAAAGCTGGATGGTAGCAAGTGACAAAAAACAAGTTCAAATCTGAGCAAGTTTAAAGAATATTTTTTCATTGTTTTACACAAAATAAAAATTCTGGAGGCATGTAAAAATTACAAGTTTAGTTTCTTGAATATATCTCCACACTCTACGACTCTCTATAATATTTTTTTTCTTTCTTTTTTTTTTTCACATATTTAACAAACTCAAAATTCTACATTCCATGTAAAAAAAGAAAAAAAGTCTATAACAAACTAAAGGCATGTACAAAATCCCAACATCTTTTCACCATTCTTAATACAATACAATCCAACCCAAATAAAAAAAAAAAAAAAGGAAATCCATTACTCCATACCTAGAGTTTGAAATCGGATAGAGATCTAGACGCTTCCCTGCAGTGGACAGCCTTCTTGGATTGCCGTCATCAGTTTCCATCAGAGGCAGGCAGGCATGGGTTTAGGGTTGGTCACCAACTGGAGACAGCGGCGGTCCTTTTTTTCCAACGAGTGTTTCCATCGATGGTTAGTGGATGTGACCGACCAGAATTTTCTTGTTGGTGGAGAGGGGTTTCAGCTGGATTGGAGCGAAACTCAAAAAATTTGGGAAAATTGAAATGGTGAATTTCGGGTCTTCATTGATTTTGTGTCGGGGTTGGTTCTTGTGGGATTGAAAATTTTGAATGGTGGGACCAATAACAATGCTTGCATCATATGGGTTTTTTGGCTGTGGGTTGCCCAATTGTTTACCAAATCATCGCCACATAAGAACGTCCTCTCCATGTAGGTGAGGACGTTATTTTCATAGAAAAATTGTATAGAACACACTAAATTTCAACATTTTATTCATATCAATATATACAAATAAAAATCCCGTTAAACATGTAAGATTCATGTTAAAATCTACAACCAATACTAAATGCCATAAAACCTAAACTCTAATATGTATCAGATAGCTGGCCTCCCGCCTAAATACCTTATAATAAAATAAAAAAACCTCTACATATAAGAGACAACAAAAAACTATAACTGAATTTCCCTTTCTTATTCAAGAAAAATAACCAAAAAAAAAAAAGAAAGAAAGAAATGTAGGAAACCGTACACTTGGTATTTGGCTTACTCTGTTCCATAAAAAACACATCAAAGGCTTCAACATCAATAGGCTCTGGACTATCAAGGCATGGGATATATCTAAATGTGCCTTTTAATTCTGAAGTGACAAAATTTGCCCATAATGAAAAAGGTTGTACAAATGGAGAACAGATACAAGGAGCTTTCGTACTCCCCCTATGGCGAATGCGTGCTAGTGTGTCTTCATCGCCACCCATTTAAAACATTATAGGGGAAACCTTCTATTGTACCACAAGCCATAACCGTATTAAAATATTATGGACTGCACCATATTAAAACTAACAAAGAAAAAAAACACTACCTTCATTGCATCTTCCCTCTCAACTGATGCTCTAAACCGTTCAACAGTCTCATCAATGTACTTCAATAGCTCCAGGCTATACTCTAACTCATCATTAGACAAAGTTGCAATAGATGTTGCTTGTGGGCTCGACCTTGACGATTTTCCTTATAGGCATTCAAACTCCTCTTATATTTCTTATTCGAGCCAACCTTTTGAATAGGAGTATTAATGTCTTCTTCAACTGATGCCTTAGAACTGGAGGCACTTGGTGGTGCCTTATCCTTGATTGTCACTAACTCCTCACACTCATCAATCTATATAAACCACCAAAACAAACCTCAGTAATGTCTGCCACTTAAATATGGCAATTCTGATAACCTATCTTCACACTTAAACATCTATATACTTCATAGAACATGAAATAAATAAATAAATAAATAAACCTACTAATAAACAGTACCAAATCAAGGCCCTACCAGTCGAAAACTAGGTAGCTCAAATCCCTCAATGTCATCTACCAGCTGAACGCTTGGGACTAACATACCCAAACTCTTGCAATTATGATACTATATAACATATAACCCACATTAAAATAATAAGTCATTCAAAGGTTAGTAAACAACATTAAACCCTAAAAAAATGATGACAATAAAAAACACAACCCCATATATATATATATATATATATATATATCCTTCAACTCAGAATCTGATTTAGTAATGCCACCTCTATCTTGCTCTTTTCTAGAAATAATGAATTCAAAATTCCTCTTCGCACAGTCAATCAACCCTTTAAAATCATTGATATCCTTCTCAATACTACTCCTAAACTGATGAAACTCCTTATTGATAACCTTAAACCGTGCAACTAGTTTCTGACCAATAGTTAAATTATACAATGACACCTTGACCACTACTCCTGCAACACTAGCCTATGCAGCTATTCCCAATATGTTGTTTCGCCGTACATTTGGGCTCTACAACACCAAATCATTACAACCATTAATGCAAAACAACTACACCACAATTAAAATCAATCAAAAAAGGAAAAGAAACAACCCGACCAAAAACACAAAATAATAATAATAATAATAATAATAATAATAATAAACACACACACCCCTTATTACTAGAGAAACTGAGCTTTCTAACAATGGACTCTGATGAACACAGCAACCTCGAATCCATAGTTTCAACTTGTAGACTACTCTCATGCTGCAATCCCATCATCGGCGAATCATGGATAATTTGCACTTCACAATCTAACTCATCTTGCGCTAGACCATTCACTATCTCGACATTTCCAATATGTTGCCACCTCGTGATAACATCAACGACATTGACATTGTATACAAATAAACTGACATTAGACATTACCCATTACCAATTCTAGAAAAAAAAAAAAAAA
>CAVNYN010209502.1:0-14418 GCA_963692815.1 Nyctanthes arbor-tristis
CAACTTGAAAGTAGCTAAATATTACCTATTTGACATTCTTGGAAGCAAACAAAAACTAAACAATGAACTATGTCACTATATATATGTGTTTGAACTTTGCTTTAGAGGTGCAGGTGTATGCACCAAAGTCACATGTGCATGCAATTCTTATTACAGTGACTATTTCTATCACAAAATGCATACACTTTCGTCTAGGGTGTGTGCGTTTAGCAGTATTCCAGTCTTCTTCTTTGCTTGAATACCAATTCATGCCTTACCAAAAAAAATAAAAAAATTAGTAATGCTATTTATGAATAAGCGGAAGATACTAACTTTCATTCGTAACATTAGTGGCCGAGTTACAACTTTGGAAAAGGGAAAAATATCACACGGAAAATAGATTCGCCCTCTTTATTGACACTACTTAAAGTATAACTACTATTACTTGAGATATAGCACTTTCTTATTGCTAACACTTTCTTATTGCTAACTGTCATACTAGGACTTCAACAAAAAGCTACTTCATCACTTTTCATGGCTTTTCAACTCCTTTACTAACCCAAATCTTTAGCATGATTGGTGTGTAAGTAGTCTAAAGTTTTAGCATCATAGTGCTCAATATACAAGGTAGACCAACAAAGTGGTACAATCCGGGATAATGCACGTAAAAGCCCTATGTATCAAACTCCTTGATGTATAAATATCGAGTTCCATCTGGGGAGAATCTCCAAGCTCGTGAAGTGAGGTAATATATGCTATGCTACAACATCTATATGAAAGGAATGTAAAAATATGTGAATACCAACTATTTAGTGAGTATTACCAATACATACACAAGATTTGCTGAAGAATACCACATTATGGGCCCAATTATGTATTATGATGTTACTCCAAGCACTCTAAACCCACTATTCGGGTATAACTTAGCATTAACAATGGTTTGCCAACATAGATATAAAATTTGTTCATTAACATCATTGATTCCTAATGATGTCTCACAAATCTTATTAGGAGTATACCGTTTTATCACCCCGCTCGGGAATCATCAAAGCTGGTCCCAGTATACTAGCATATAACATTACATGACATAAAGGGGACATCATCATCTATACATTATAAACTTCCAGCAAAGTAATTCATTAAACTTACAAAAATTTAATAAATAAATGTATTGTAGAAAAGCATAAATAAGAATAGTGTATGAAAGTACCTCTCACTGTTAGAAAGTGTGTCAATATAAACCTTAAAAATTAATAGAAAGACAAAACATTAGATTCTGTAAGAACTACTCTCCATGTCCGTCCACTTTTACTAAAGATGCATACACCTGGACAGTAGTATGGAATTTCTAGATTTTGAGAGTTTCAGATCCTTAGTATTGTTATATGGGATCTTGAAAACTGGATTAGAATTGAGAAGAACTTCATGCTACTTTAAGCTTTTGTTAGTTTTTTTTCCTTTGTGAGTGTTCAATGACAATGGCTCTTCTATTTATAGGGTTAGTTTCCTCCTAGGTTATGATTACTTAGAGTAGTTTATTATTTTCTCTTCTCCAAGTAATTCCCTGATTGGAGAACTCAAGATGTGGGTAACTTTTATCCTCTTTTAAGAAGCAAGAGATGTAAGCTAAAGATTCAATCCTTACCGCCGGAGGTTTTTATTTGGATAAAGTTTTGGAGATAAAAATCAGTAAGTAGCAGCTAATGCTGACAACCCAATTCCTGAAATGTCAATCTTTAAGATTCAATTTTCGTGCGATCATTCGAAGTACCAAACGTCCTTGAAACTTAAATCTAATAACATCAAGGAAAGGTCTTTACTTCCTAGCTATGAATGATATAACAGTGCATAGAATAGATAGGCAAAGGTAAAATTATGGAAAGCCGAAGTCGCCCTGTTAAAGCTGGTACATCTAGAATTCAGCCTAATGAGCCAGTTTTAGAGCCTATTTATTATCAATAACTATGTCAAAATTATTAGATGTGAGCCTCTACTAAAAGTAAGCTATAAGCACTTCAATTTCTCTTATTAACTTGACTTCTAATAACAAAAGTATCAAGGAGAAAAGTGTGCATAAAACCACTCTCCGAATTGGATTGATGTATATGTACCTTTCACATAGATGCACGCACTTTTGGTAAATTTCTAAATAAACCTATTTCATATAAATCTCAAGTTATGATTTTCTTTGGGTTATTACCATCTAACCCACTTAAAGTAATTTTGTCCCCGAAATTACCTTATGAAAATAACTCCAGATATTACGATCTCATTTCATCTTCTTGCTCCCAAGTTTCCTTCATCAACAGTTTTACTTCTCCAAAGTACTTGAACTAAAGATACTTCCTTGTTACGCAGTTTCTTCGTTTCCCTCATCAATATTTTCACAGGTTTTTCCTCGCATATTAAATCTGATTGAATATCCTTTGGGATCTCATGTAGTATATGTGAAGTATCAGAAATATACTTTCGAAGCATTGATATATGAAACACGTCATACATTTTATTCGTTTACCTGATAACTTTAGTCTATAGGCCACTTCTCCAATTTTCTCTGTGATTTCAAATCCTCCTATAAATCGTGGCATAAGTTTTCCCCGTTTTCTAGATCGTAACAATTTTTTGATTGGGGATATCTTTACGAAAACTTTGTCTCTGATTGCAAACTCTAGTGGTCCTCCATATCAGTTCACGTAACTTTGCTGTTGGTCTTGAGCTGATTGTAGGTGGCTTTGTATTTTCTCCACCGCATAGACCATTCTTGAAACATTTTAGATTTTATAATCTTTCTTTCCCCGATTTCATCCCAGTAGAATGGAGATCGACACTTTTTACCCTGCAGTGCTTCATAAGAAGGCATTTGGATAGAGGTATGGTAGCTGTTATTATAGGAAAATTCAATAAGTACCAAGTATTGCTCCCAATTTTGAGAAAATTCTAACACGCATGCACGAAGCATATCTTCTAAGGTTTGGATAGTATGTTCTGATTGTCCATTTGTTTGAGGGTAGAATGTAGTACTAAAATTGATCTTTGTACCTAGTACAGTTTGTAGCTCTTTCCAAAATCGAGATAGGAATCTTTGGTCATAGTCTGAAGTGATGGTTATCGATGCTGCATCTTGAAGGTCATTTTAACTAGCAAGAAATGTGCAAATGTCGTTAGCTTGTCTACAATTACCCATATTGCATCATAACCTTTACTTGTTTTGGATAGGCCACAGACAAAATCCATGCTAATTTTATCCCACTTCTACTCAGGTATGGGTAGAGGTTGCAGTGTGTTAGCTGGCTTTGATGTTCTGCTTTCATTTCTTGGCAAGTTAAGCACTTGGATACATATTCAGCAATTTCTGACTTCATATCTGGCCACCAATAGAGAGTTTGAATTTCTTGACACATCTTTGTTGATCCTAGGTTTACTGAATAGGGAGTATTGTGAGCTTCTCTTAGAATATCTTGGCGTAATTCTTTTACTGTAGGCACGTACTATCGGTTTTTGTATCTTAAAAGTTGCTGAGTTGAAAGGTTGTAAACTCAAGTTTGTTCTTCTACTATTTTTTCTTTACTTCTTTTTGCAAATTGATGGTTGGACCTTGTTTTATCCTTGTTTTATCAGTTTGACCTTGTTTTATCCTTTCTAGTAATGATGGTTGGATTGTCAAGGTTGCTAATTTTGTACATGAAGGATTTAGTATTTCCAAATTGAAGTGTTCTAATTCCTTTTGAAGCTCCTTTAGTTTTCTTTTATAAGAGGGAATCTTTCGACGCAAAGCATTGGCTACAACATTTGCTTTTCCTAGATGGTAGTTTATCATGCAATCATAGTCTTTCACGAGTTCCAACCATCCCCCTTACTTATTTAGATCCCTTTGTGTGAAGAAGTATTTTAGACTTTTATGATTAGTAAATATTTCACATTTCTCGCCATACAAATAATGACGCCAAATTTTCAAAGCAAATACGATAGTCACAAGTTCAAGATCATAAGTTGGGTAGTTCTGTTCATAGGGTTTGTTGATATCAAATTTAGCCTTTGAATCAACAAACAAGATTCGCGGGAAATTTGTATTCGAATCGGCTTGTATAATTAATGTGTAAAAAGCAATGAATGTTTGCAATAAATGGAAAAGAGTAAATGTGCCAAAGACAAGAAGAATGAGTTTTTATTTGGGTCTCCACTTTTTCGGTTTCATTCACTCTATTTATAGTGTAAACTTGACATTTGCCTGGGAACAATGATTGCATGTATTTAATGCTGGACCCACAAGAATAACATATGAGTCAAATTGGCTGAGATTAACCTTTCACTTTTGACAAATGGCTGTCTAGACATGCATGGGTTCCCACGTAGGTTCCCATGATGCTATTTAGGTGACAAATCTACTAGGTCACGGAGGTAGATTGAGGAACTACGACCTCGTGGCCGTAGAGGCTAGATGCCCTGAACCCTAGCAGTGCGTAGGAGGGAGATTCATCATCGCGACGTTGCAAAATTGACGGAAGCGAATTTTTTAGTCAGCGCTGGTCTGTCTGTTCCCAGGTCTGAGCATATTTCCCGGGACCCAGACAATTGTAAGCGATTGCTCCCTTCATCATCCTTTTATAGCTTGCTTGGCGACTTATTTTTCATGAGATTTTCACAACCTGACACTTGGCTTTCTTTTCAAGGAAACAATATCTCTCCCAGGGCCAAAGGTGGGCTGTTTGTGAAACTGAGAGGAAGAGAACGGTGTGGGAGAAGAGGAGAGCTGCTCGCAATCACGCCGAGGAGATGAGGACTACTGTACAACTCGTTAAAGCTTTAAAGAGATAGAATGAGAAGAAAAAGCTGAGACAGGAGAGGGCTACTAGAAAATGGCCCATGACAATTGATGATACGGCCGTCTCAGAGCACCTTGAAAAACGGCGATTGGCCATTTGAGAGCCTTTGGCAGACTCGCCTCCAGTAGCGCCTGCGCCTCTTTTGGCCCGAGAAGTGATACGAACCAAGGCGGGAGCATTCAAATGGATCCACTTCATGTGCCCATTGGACCAATTACAAGAGCAAGAGCTAATAAAATAAAAAATGATATGGCGGGATTCTTCCGATCTGGGGCATCATAGCTATCCAATGGGTTTGAAAGGATTAGAGCGAGGGAGAATCAAAGGAGGTGAACTTAATTAAAGTCCGGACCGAGGCTGCAAAGACTCTGGAGGCTGGGGACTAAACTGGGCAAAGTGAAAACTCGCGGGTTGGAACTGCAGAAATGGATAATTGCAGAAAACCTTGCGGCCGCACGGCATGTTTCTTCCAGCCGCACAGGCAGACAAATCTCTGCCTTTTTTTGACGTGAATTCTATTTTTTTCTTTTAATTTTTATTTCTTTTCTTAGGGTTTTTCCTAGAGGCTATATTAACAAGCCAACACATTGTAAATAGGGCAATCAATATTCTTGTGAGTTTATCATTATTTGTGAGGAAATTTTCTCTCAATTACTTCATTTGAATTTTGAACGATCTGAACTTATCAAAGAGCGTGATTAACTCTTTGTGGCATTCACACCGCTATCGGTTTCGGGTTTCGCATCTTCGGGGTGGTTTGTTTAATATATCAATCATTTTCATGTCGAAAACCTTGTGGGTCGTTAGGGATTTCAAATCACAACCGGGTAATTGGCTTTTCTGGGTTGATCTCCAATCCCGTCTGGGTTCCCTTGGCGTAGTTCCATTGCGGATTCGCATCAGTTGGTATTAGAGCGCCAAGCTCTAATTTTCCGGTATATCTTTTCTTTGTTTCTCGTTCCGAATTAGTAGTTTTTTAAAAAAAAAAGAAAAAAATATATAAATTTGCAATTTGTTTCTGCCGAATTCGTGAGCACTAGGAAAATTTTTTTTTTTTTTTTTTTTTGCAAATTTGTTTTTGCCGAATTCGTGAGCACCAGGAAAAAAAATTTTGCAAATTTGTTTCTGCCGAATTCATGAGCAACAGGAAAGAAAAAAAAATTAGCTTCATTCTTGAATTCACGTGTCACAAGTTTATAATAGTTGGAAAAGTCATCCAGTTCATTCCAAATATCTTCATTCCAATTTTTCCTGTGTCATACCTATTCGTACTATTTATATTCCCTTGTCCATATAGTCTTATACTTGTTGGTAGTTGTGTGAACTAAGCGAAGAACATCACTGCTTAGGTGAGTTTGTTTGGTTCATTTTTTTGTAATGGGAATTGAGAGGCTAGAGTGGTAAAAGCCAGTGTGGGTGAGATTATTATCAGGTAAAAGCCTAGTGTGAGTGAAATACGAGTGACTCAAACACGTGAGGACACTTGCACACACAATTGCACACCATGTTAGAACATAACGCTACCGTTGGACAAAACAACAACACACAACTTGACGAGATTAAGGCTATGGTTAGGGAGATGGTGGATGAGGTGAGGTGAGACCTACAATTACAAATGGCGAGAATAGAGAATAGGATGGCTGGGTTAGAAGTTGCTTGGGTTCCATCGCAAAGAGGCAATAATAATGGGCCGAGGAGGCAACAAGTGAATATGACAGTAGAAGGCAATGAATTAGAATTTGGTGATGGAGGAGATGAAATCAATTGGGAGAATGAGGGAGCTATGAGAGGTCATTGGGATAATCGGCGGGAGAGAAGTGAACGTAGGGAGCGGAATGGAGAAGATGGCAATGTTGGGAATGTCAAAATTAAAATACCTCAATTTCAAGGTAAAAGTGATCCAAAAGCTTACCTTGAGTGGGAAAAAAGCGTAGAAGCAGTGTTTGATTATCACCAATTTTCAGAGTTGAAAAAGTTGAAACTGATAGTTATGGAATTCACTGATTATGCGTTGAGTTGGTGGGATCAGTTGGCTAGTAGTAGAAGGCGAAATTATGAGGATCCTATAGAATCGTGGAAGGAGTTGAAAGCCATTATGCGAAAGAAGTTTGTCCCTACCCATTATTACAGGGAACTTTACCAACGGCTTCAAAATCTAACTCAGGGGTCAAGGAGTGTGGAGGACTACTACAAAGAAATGGAAGTGGCTATGGCTAGGGCGAATGTAGTGGAGGACAATGAGGTCACTATGGCGCGTTTCTTGAGTGGATTAAATACGGAGATAGCCAACATAGTGGACCTTCAACATTACGTAGATGTAGATGAGTTAGTCCATAAGTAGGAATGGCAATGGGACGGGTATTACCCGATACCCGAGAGTACCCGCCCCATTAAGTATCGGGGTGGGAGATCGGAAGAGCAATTTTTCGCCCCAAAATCTTATCGGGGCGGGGACGGGTTTTGGCCACCCCGCCCCGCCTCGCCCCGATACCCGGTTTTTTTTTTTTTTTTTTTGAAAAAATATTTTGTTCTCTATGAAATTTCGAAACTAGATTCCAAAGATGAAATTGGCATGATACTTAGGATGATTTTTCATATACTTCCGATCTCCATTTTTTTCTATATTTTTTTAGTTATTTCTTAACGAGGTGGGTAACTGGTATTTTTTTTGTACCCGCCCCGTACCCACCCCATACTCGATTGAAACGGGTATGGGGCGGGGACGGGGGAAGGCATACCCGCCTCGAACCCGCCCCATTGCCATTCCTATCCATAAGGCTGTGAAGGTGGAAAATCAGCTGAAAAAGAGGGCATCTTTAAAACCATCCATAGGGTCTAGTGGAGCTTGGAAGCCTAGGTGGGGAGAAAACAATAAGGGTAATAACAAGCCCGCTTGGAGGGGAAAGAATGAGCCACTGAAGGGGAATCAAGCGATTGATAACAAGGGAAAGGCTAAAGTAGAAGTTCAACATCCTAGGAATAGGGATACAAGGTTCTTTAAGTGCCAAGGGTTTGGGCACATGGTGGCGGAGTGTCCTAATAGGCGTACTATGTTAATGAGAGAGGATGGAGAAGTTGAGACCGAAGGAGAGGAAGAGGAAGAGCCTTGTTATGAAGATGATGAGTCTAGTGAAGATCCTGAGGTTGTTGGGTTGATGCCAATGCCAGAGACCTTAGTTTCTAGGCGAGCCCTCAACACACAAGTTAAAGTGGATGATAATGCGCTACAGAGGGAGAACATATTTCATACAAGATGTTGGGTAAGTGGTACACCTCGTAGTATGATCATCGATGGGGGAAGTTATACCAATGTTGCTAGTGTTCTGTTTGTGGAGAAGCTTGGGTTTCCTGTAATTAAACACCCTAAACCATATAAGTTGCAATGGCTTAATGAATCAGAAGAAGTTAGGGTGAATAAGCAGGTGTTGGTGACTTTCTCCATAGGGACATATTCGGATAAGGTCTTGTGTGATGTGGTTCCTATGCAAGCCACCCATATTTTACTGAGAAGACCTTGGCAGTATGATAGAAGGGCGATGCGTGATGGGTACAAGAACTTGTACAATTTCAAGATGGATGGAAAACCAATTACACTGGCTTCTTTAACTCCACAGCAAGTCTTTGCAGATCAAATGAAGTTAAACGGTGAGCTTGAGGAGAAAGAGAGAAAAATAAGAGAGAAAGGAAAACAAAATGAGACCTCAAAAGTGAGTGGAAAAATGGGAGAGAAAGAAAGAGAGAGTTCAAGGAAAAAAATAAGTGGCAATGAAAATGCAAAAGGAGAGCTGAGTGAAAAGAGTTGAGAGGGTACTAAAAAAAAGTATGTCTTTGTAAAAAAGAGTGAGATATCAAGGGCCCTTTCGGAGAATCAACATCTTATCAAAGAGCGTGATTAACTCTTTGTGGCGTTCACACCGCTATCGGTTCCGGGTTTCTCATCTTTGGGGGTGATTGGTTTAATATATCAATCGTTTTCAAGTCGAGAATCTCGTGGGTCGTTAGGGATTTCAAATCACAATCGGGTAATTGGCTTTTCTGGGTTGATCTCCAATCTCGTATGGGTTCCCTTGGCGTAGTTTCATTGCGAGTTTGCTTCAAAAAGAATGGCCTAGTCGGGGGCCACTAGACCTACTGTGTGAGGATTTTTTTCTTCCAGTGGATCCAGCTCGCCTGATTGAGCTGGAGAAGATTCGTGGCAAAAAATTGAAGGTGCTGCTTAAGTTCAATTTGGCCAAGAAGCCTCTCTCCACCAACGCCCTGAGAATGCCAAATGCTGTCATGGACGCCATGAATAGTGTGGCGTGGGGCTTGCCAAAGAAATGGGAAGGCTTTGTTGTCAACTCTTCAATGGGGAAGCTCTTGCAAGCCAGTATGGTGATACGAGCTCAGTCAGCCATTTTAGAGGGACATACTATGGCCCATGTGGAGCACTTCTTTAGGGAGAAAGAGAAGCTCTCTGTCCATGCAATTGAGGTGACCAGAACAACGGAGGAGATGGAATTGGTTCTCAGAGAGAAATAACAAGAACTTCATGTTTCTAGGAGAGAATCAGCTGATCTGCAGGTCGAGTTAGAGGCCTGGAAGAAGAAATTTAAAGACCTGGGGACTCAGCTGGCGATGGAGAGGTTGAACTAAGACTTTGCCCTAAAAGAGGCTGGGGATAGGGCTACTGTCAGTGGACTCATTGGTTATACCGAAGTAGAGAGGTATAAGGCCTTTGAGGAGTATAAGATTGCTAATGCCGGCCTCTATTATGAGATAGCTAAGGAGATTCTCGGGGAGATCGTGAGGAAGCTTCCTGAGTGTGACTTGGCCTTCCTCACAGAGCAAGTTGCCAGGATGAAGGAAGACTGTGGCTATGTGAGCTCTGATGAGGAAGATGAGGTCGAGCTCATCTGTCCCTACCGGAAAAGGTGTGGAGGCTACTATTCCTATAGCGGAAATCGAGGAGATCGGAAGAGCGTCAGTTGGAAAGAATATGGCTCCGGCCTCTGAGAACCGTACTTAAAAAAGTTTTTTGTAACTCTGCCCTTTTGCTGTCTGTATTCTTAAATGAAGTAAAGAATTTTTTCAACTATTAGCTTATTTTGTTTAAATAATCTTACCATCGGTCGTTCCTATTTATCGAGGAGGTCGTTCTTGTTTTTAATTGCTAGTGCATGAATTCTGTGGCAAGTATTAGGACATCTCAACAAGAAGCTCATTCTAGTCTTAGGTCGTGTATATATTAGCGTAACGAATTGAGGATATGTTTTAGTGTCAGCCCACCTATCCGGCAATTTTTGGTTTGCTCCTACCTGAACTTGTATGCAACCTGCTCCCAAATGTTAAGTTGTGTAACAAATAATTAGTCTAAACTTTTGGTCGTGGAGCTTTTTACTTAATTTGAACTAATTTCAACGTTGCAGGCCAAAAGCTTGTTTCAGTTGTGGTTTTTTGAGTAGGTATGGCGAATTGTTTTTAAACGAGTGTTAGGTCGCTGGTAAGAAGCTCGTTTTAACCTTAGTCACAAAACCTTTTACTCGAGTGTTAGGTTGCGGGTTAGGGCCTTGTTCAAAACTTGATAGCAAAACCTTTCACTCAAGTGTTGGGTTGCTGTTAGAAGCTTGTTCTAACCTTGATCGCGAAACTTTTTGCTCAAGTGTTAAGATGCTGGTTAGAATCTCGTTCCAACCTTGTCTGCGAAACCTTTTTACCTGAGTGTTAGGTTGCGGGTCAAAAGCTTGTTCTAATCTTGATCGCGAAACCTTTTACTCAAGTGTTAAGTTGCTGGTTAGAAGCTCGTTCTAACCTTATCTATGAAACCTTTTTTACTCGAGTGTTAGGTTGCAGGTTAGAGGCTCATTCTAACCTTATCTACGAAACCTTTTTCACTCGAGTGTTAGGTTGCAGGTTAAAAGCTCATTCTAATCTTGATAGCAAAATCTTTTACTCTTCTGTTGCGGATTCGCCTTGTGTTAGTTCCGAGGAGGGTACCCTATAGCGAAAATAAACATTTTGTCATTTCGAGACATCAGCTGTTAATTGACAAAAGTGTAGCTCTGAAGTCTCTAAAGCTCACGCAGGCATGTGAATGACCTGGCAGTTTACAAAAAGTTGGAGACAGTACAAATTTTAGAGTTGGTACCTGACATCCGTTGTTTTTCCTTTCCAAGACGTTCTACCTTTAAGAGGTATGTCAACTCTGTGTCTTGTATGTATTTCTCAATTATCCTTGTACTTTTGACGTCCCTACTAGAGGGAAATACTTTTCTTTTGAGGACTAGGTAAGGATTTTACCTGGTCTTTTCCTTCAATTGGTCCTTGTCGTTGTTTCTTTGGATTGTACATCGATGAAGTCACTGCTTTGGGAGGTTGATTTCTCACGGCTCTCATTGTTCGAGTCCTTCATAGGGGAGCAAGGGGCAATCTTGCTAATCTGGCAAGAAGAACTTTGGTGGATTGTTGACTTTATTCCTTTCTTTTTGGGATTAAGTGTGTGAACTTCTGGCTAGGCAGTTGTATTTTCAGTATAATCCAAATTGCACTCTTGTGCTACCTGTTAGTCACCTCGCACAATGGCCGTCCCGTAGTAGGTAGGGAATTAGGGAACTTCATGACGTAGTGGTAGATTGAAGTTGCAGCCCTAAGCTCATATAGGATTGGACGTACCAAAATGGCGTTGTGGTTTGAAGACACCTCGACAATGATGAAATCCGCCATTGTCCTTCTTTTGTATGATTCGTCACCCCATTCTATAAGGAGTAGGATCTGACCCTTTGCCTCCACATAATCCCCAGTAAAACCCTGGAGTCTGGTCCCGTAAGGCCTCAGGCTCTTCTGATCTATTTTTATCTGCTGGAAAGTTCGCCAGTAGATAACCTACACGACGCTCTTCCGATCTTACCAAGGTTTTGTGGATATTAACGCCTAAAATGACATGGTGATGGCCAAGGTTTCTGTGTGAGAGTGTAACACGTCATAGGCATCCCATTACAGAGGGAGAATGAGCTGGTTCGTCCTAGGCATCCTCATTACAGAGAGATCGGAAGAGCACACGTCTGAGAGACAAGGGGTTGTGTCGTGAGAAGGAGGTAGCAATTCTGAGCTTCTCTCACGAGACCTCGCCTTTGTCTCTTGGAACCCTCCATGCCATTATTTCTACTAATGAGTATGCAGATTTTACGCTCTTCCGATCTGGTTCCGTGGGACTTGGGTGTTGAGCTTTGCGTGGAGACAAGCTTGTCGATCCTACCCTTGTTGATTTGCCATGTACTCGCTCAGGTACCCCTGTTCAATTAGCTTCTTGATTTCCTGCTTGAGATGGGGATGCCTGCATTCGTTGTGTCATGAACCAAGCTCTTGTGGTACTTACAATATTTGGACTGATCGTCATCCTTCAATGATTTCTTTATAGGTTTTGCTTTCAAGAAGATTAGGTCATTCTGCAGGACGTTGAAGATGTCTTCAATGGAAGCATTGAGTTTTGTAAAGGGTTTAGTTGAGCTGGGCGGCTTTTCACTTCGTCATAAGTCCTTTTTCATCTTTTGATCTTTTTTGTCGTTCTTTAGGGGCTTTCCAGACCTCACACTTCTTTCAATGGCTTCCTCTGTGCTTATGTATTTTCGGCTCTTCTCAGAAGTTCCCTATAAGTGATTGGGGGGTCCTCAAGCATGTCCTACCAGAAACAAGTGTCCTTATAAAGGCCTGACTTGACGGCTATCAAAAGCGCTTCATCTGCCACCTTTTCTATGGTCATGACCTGCATGTTGAAGTGGTCTAGGTAGTTTTTGAGTGGTTTGGTCTTCCCCTATATGATGGTCCCCAACATCTCCTTGGGGGTTGTCCTGGCCTTTGACTCCATGAATTGGGATGCGAACTCAGAAGAAAGCTGCTCCCAACTATTTACGGATCCCAGGGCCAAGTTGCCATACTAGGTTTTTGCATTCCCTTCCAGAGTGAGAGTGAAGGCCTTACACATGATAGCCCCGGTTGCGTTCTAGAGCTCCATCCAGGATACGTATTGGTGGAGGTAAGCGACTGGGTCTGAATCACCTCAGTAAGTTCCTATCTGGGGGAGTTTCATTTTGGATAGCATAACGTTCTCTCGAATTGTGAGGTCAAAAGGTGACGGCCTTTCCCATAGGTCGTAGGCTCCCTTTGCCCTCAGTTGTTTTTGCTCAAGGTCGTTTAGTCACTTCCTCAGTTCGTCTAGCTCATGAATCTGCTGAGGGACTGGTTACTGGCTCTAGGAAGTCCTTCGAGGTGAACTCGATGCATGACTGTGATGTTGAGTTGGCGTTGGACTTCTCCTCTTCTATTTGCGTCCGCCCAGTTGCAGGGGTTCAGGTGACCTGGGTTGTCTAGGCTACAGACTGGGCCCCAGCATTATGAACACACTGTCTCCTACCGCGTTTCTAGAGAGATCGATGTGGTCTTGCCTTGAGGAGTTGGCTAACCGGAGTTTTATGATGGGGTAAAGCTCAACCTCCTTCTAAAGTGTTCTCTCAGAGGATTCATTTTTGTTGGGGATTTTTCGCACGCCAAGAGGAGTTGTCACGGGAGAAACCTGACGTTAGGTTGCATTGTTGCAAACACCATACTTCTTCGATGAGGTCTTCCACTTGCCGCCAGAGGGCCTCAGTTTCCATGGCTATCGACAGCCGTAAGGGACCGGTACTAGCTGTGCCTCAGTTTCTTCAAAACCCAAGAGGCAATCTAGCATTACTGCTTCTTGTTCTTTGGCTTCCTGAACGTTTTCCACTCATTTCCTTTCGACCGGAGTTTTTTACACAGCTTTTGGTAAGGTTTCCCATAGACGGCGCCAATTTGTTGATATAAAATTTAGCCTTTGACTCAACAAACAAGATTTGTATTCGCGGGAAATTTATACTCAAATCGGCTTGGGTAGTTAATGTGTAAAAGGCAAGGAACGTCTGCAATAAATGGAAGAGAGTAAATGTGCCAAAGACAAGAAGAATGAGAATTTATTTGGGTATCCACTTTTTCTGCTTCATTCACTCTCTTTATCGTGTAAACTTGCCATTTACCTGGGAACAATGATTATATGTATTAATGCTGGACCCACAAGAATGACATATGGGTCAGATCGACTGAGATTAACGCTTCACGACGCTCTTCCGATCTCCTAAGCCATGCACTGGATGGGTAACCATTGCTTCGCATTTGATGTTGAAGCCCAATCAGTCATAAATTATAGGATTTCTCACATGCGTTCTCATGATTCTATTTAGGTGACAAATCTACTAGGTCGCGAAGGTAGATTGAGGAGCTATGAGCTCGTGGGCATAGAGGCTAGATGCCCTGAACCCCCGACAATGCGTAGAAGGAAGATTTGTACTTTAGGTCACTGGAACGGATTTACACATCTTTTGGTCATCTGATCGCTAGATCGTTAAGCTAGGGGGGCTTTCGGGAACCCATTTCCAAAACCATATGATTATTGACCTTAGTTGATCTTTGACCTCCATTGACATTGGCGACCTAGTGGCCACACGGTTTTAACTATCGTGAAGCATATACAATTACTTATCCACATTGCATGAGGACACAACCTAATCCTTGTTTTGATATATCACTATAGATGGTAAAACTATTGGTTTCTTGGGAATTAGCC